>JARJLF010003331.1:0-18622 GCA_029378395.1 Mycena leptocephala | reverse complement strand
AGGACGTCGATTCGGACTCGGAGTCGGATGGGTCGGACAGCGGATCGTGAGTCTCTTCTTGTGCTGCGGCTCTGGAGTTTTACACGAGTTCTGCAGGACGCACAAACGGAGAGCCCCATCCCCGGGACTCACCACAGCCAGCCTCCCTCCGCTCCCGCAGCGCCAGCTTACACAGCACTACAGGATCCCCAGGGCGAACTTCGTGTATCGTCGGAGAGTAGCGCCAGGAGCCAGGGGCGCAGCATCTTGCCCTCCCCTCCAAAGGGAACTCGCTCCCCAGAGAGCAGGTCCGTAACGCGTTCGCTGTCGCCTTGATTTCAGGACCTTCCACCATTACCATCCCTCACTGCGTCAGAGCTCGCCGTCTCGCCGAGATGAGGAATATAGAGTTATCCGTAGTTGGGTGCATGCGCTAGCAGCAAAGTTGCGAGGTTTCGGGTGATATTGCTTTGAATGAATGCTCCTTGTGTGTTTAGATATCCTCTCGTCGATGCTACTGGTATTAGACTGCATCTCCGCGACCGACGCTGAGTGCTAGCCCAGCCCCTCCAAGATATCGTCGCGCTGTTTTCCGGGAGCCGATCCCTTTCGCTCTTTGTCGCGGTCGGTGCCCACAGAGCAGAACCCGTGTGGCCTGGAAACGTTGTCTGACTTGACGTCCTGGAACATAGGCCTAATTTGACGCGAGACGAAGCAGTCAAAATGCTCACAAAGTGGCCACAAAAAAAAAAAGTTGGATGCTATGGATGCTTTTTTTTTTTGGGCAACTCCAACTCCAATTTTCGGACCTCAGACGTGGACATATCTACTTGCGAGCCAGGCCTAGACCGCCCTTGAATACAATGCCAAAAAAATTGGTGTTCCTCCCAACGTGCAGTGGTTTCGAGATTCCTGTTGGATATCTGGAGGTTCTTTTTTGAACTGAAACCAGTTCATACATAGTATATGATTTACAAGAGCACTTCTAAACTATTCAAAGCGAAACAGAAAACGGTTGTTGGTCATCTCCTCCGTCAACCACTTCGGTTCGCACCGGCCAGATCCCTCTTTCCTCCGCAACAATCTTCTTCTTCCAAAGCGCACCAGCAAAGTCCGTTTGTGATAGCCCCGAGTGGGATCCGGATATTCTCCCCTCAACTGAGTCATGTTCATGAGTTGCTGACGCCGATGGACCGGATTCGTCGTCCCAGGCTGCATCAGCCGTGCAGACGTATTGACGAGCGCCTCCGCCGTGAACACCGGCTGCGCAGCAGGGAATGAGGAGGGCATTTCAGCTTGTGTACCGCTGCGAAGGACGGGCGCCGGGGCGCCGGGCGTGAGGTAGTGCGTGACTGCGCGCGCCGGGGGCGCGTCGGCCACAACGATAATCGGCACTGTCGCCTGGAGGGTTAGACTGCGCTGCCATTCGGAAGGCGAGGATTTCGGCTTCCCGACGCGGGTATACATGTCCCATAAGCCTTCCTCGGTCTTTGCAGCGTCGTCTGCCGTCGATGTCTCGTCCTCAGCCTCCTCCAGATTGAATGTACCTGGGTCGATGCACTTGACAGCCTCTGGCGAGTAGAGCACAGTAAGGTGGAATTTGAGGAGGTTTTCGTCGCTGTTGTAATAAGAGGCAAAGTCCACAGGCGTGTCGCGCGGTACCGGGAGCTCAAAGTCGAAGTATAGATGCACGGGAGTGATGCTTTGTGTGGAGGACAGTCGTGCAGAGTGGCGCGCCTCCCAGTCGTCGTCATTTTCAAACAAAAGCGCCCAACTGTCGGCGTCGACGTCGAGCATCTGCGTGCTAGTCGACTCCTGGCACACACCAGACGTGGCATTATAGAATTCTGCGTCGCCGCCGGCCGCAGCATGCGCCTGCGCCCAGTGATACTGCTGGAGGGTATGTAGATTGACGAAGAGGTCGGACATCGTCGTCGACCCATCAGTGAGGGCGCGCACGGTCACCCGCCCCTTCAGCGACCCGCCTGAGGAGCGCGCGATCAGTCGAGAATATGTGTCATGTAATAAATACTGTACCCTTTCGCACAACGTTTCCTTCCTCGAGAGTTACCTCTGCAGCGAATGTGGAGCGCTGTGCCTCGGGTAGACATTTCTCCATATCCTCGGCGCGTTTTTTCGACATCGGAGATTCTCCACTGCGACAACTTGGATCTGTGAACGTCGTGTTCCAAGTGAACGGCGCCTGCACGTTGACCTCCGCTGCAGGGACGAACGCTGTGTGGCCCGCTCGCACATGCTCGGTCCGCCCGTCGGTAAACGTCACGACCTGGATACTATCGTCAGACGATTTCTTCGAGTGAAATACGTAAGCCGCACCGCGAAGTAGCGATAGCCAAGATCGCTGTGAGCGTGCCGCGCAACGGGACCGTCCAGCCAACGGTGCCGATAGATAACGGGGGATAATTCACCGCCGGAACTGCAACGGTGAAGGGCGTGACAATGACGCTGGAAAGGTCTGCGAGACATTAGCCGTGATACACCAAGGGCAGACGATACGGACCAGGATTATTTTCAAGGAGCGTCGTCTCGGTAGTCCACGCGCGTCTCTCTTCCGCCTTGACTGTGAAAAATTCGGGATCGCTCAGGCTATTGTCGTGCTCCGCGTAATTATACACCACATCGCTGCCCGTCCAGTCCGCATACCCCGCCGGCGCGCTTTGGTTCGAGGCTTGCACCTCCGGGAGAACGGCGCCCTTTTTCAGGAACTTGAGCTCGCCGAACTCGTCGAGCTGCAGGCGGAGCACCACCGACTCTATTTGGTGCGCACATTCTGCGCGCGGGACCTTGATGCGGAGTTCTCCTGCAAAATATCCTTATTAGATGGAGGTTATTCCGCAGACACGCAGTCTGCGACGCACCACGGGAGATGTGGTCTGGCGAGAGGTCTTCCGCGCGCACCCACGCGCGGACAGTACAGGGCTCATCGTCAGGTTGAGTGGTCTCGATTTCGACATCAGACGCGAGAGACGACACTGCGGCGAATAACAATGGACCCAGGAGAGCTTTCATGGTGCTTGAGGGGACCCGAGCCTTAGGTGGCTTGCATGAACGCAAGGGCGATGCAGAACCCTTGAACGATGACCTTCGCGATAAACATCAACGAGCGCTAAACTCGGGCGTTTAATGAGCTGTAGAAACTGTTGTAACGTGTAGGCGATCTTGGATGCTGCTGTTAGGTGGTTGAAGGCTTCGAGGCGATCAGTAGTATGGGCCATAGACATTCCAACGATTCCAAGGCTAAAGGAAGAGAGGAAGCCAAGTTCAAATATAGGCGCTCGTTGGCGCTTATTTTGGTTGGGAACATGTGGCGGTGTTCCACAACCGTCTTTCATGCGCCAGTGAGTCGAACTCGGAGACACTCTCTCTTTGCTGCACTTTCACGCATCGGTTAATCGGAGAACGATGAATGCGTGGAGGATTTTTACAGGTATTCGCCGTAAAAATCCGATGATGTCCGTTCACGATATGAAACCAACTTGAAGCACATCCTCAACACATCCGAGCTTCCTTCACGAAACAATATATCCTTTCACGTTTAAATCCCCTTCACGCGCTCAGGCAGCACCATCCCGTTCAAGAACTTCCCGTTCAGGCAGTAACATTTTCGTTCATGACAGTGGCCATACTACCACCCGCGTTCATCACGCCCTGATCCTTCCTCGAGGCCTACCACCCACCTTCACTGGCTACCAGAGGCTTTACGCAGTGCCTTCACACATTCAATCACTTCCTTCGCGACCTTGTCGATGTATCAAGTCCTACACAGAGAAGCTGGCTACGAAAGATATTCGCAAACGAAAATGATGTCCAGTGGAGGTCGAGCTAGATTCTCCCTGGGTGGACGATGTCTTTGGCTCGTTCCTTCCGAAGTCCTCCGGCACCGTATCAGCTGTTATCGAACACTTCCTCCAGAAAGACCTCCTTCGCACTTATGCTGTCTCGGACACGTACTGGAAACGCTGTATTCTAAGCCTCTGCCCCCGGCCCCGAAGGCAGAGTATGAGACCCATTTCTTCGGCTGCCGTGGCCCGTGGCGAGAAACGCCGTTAAAAGCAGCAGGAGGGTCTTCAATGGGAATGGAACGTGTCCCGGCGACATTAAACTTGGATCAGATTCTACAACTTCCTCAGTCTCATCGCTACAAATATCCATGTCCCAAACTTGAATCTAGAGCGCTCGGATCTAGCGGGCCACAATGGCGTTTTACTTATACCCCGCAGGCCGCAGCCGGCCTACACCTTTCCTCTCGTGGATTCAGACATCCGAACCGAACCGTAGATCCGAAATGGCTAGACGGGTGCGTCCTCCCTGTTACAGCATGCAGAACCCGGCGGTTTCTGCGATCCCTTCGGGGCCGAGAATCACCGTGACTTCCCCACCGGCGGCGCAGACGATCTGGACGAGCACACCCCGCAGAGAGAGAGGAAGATTATCAACCGGTATTTTCTCAACAAATCTCAATGGCCTCAATGGATGAAGCTGCAGGCGTCGCATAGAGTCAATACTATACCTCTAGGGCACGATTAGCACCCTTGAATCAAGCCTAGCGTTGTACTAGTTTGAAGCACGGCAATCCGTACTCGGCTATCTGCCAAGCTCCTCTGAGTTCAAGTTCGTAACCCCTCATCCAGCGCAGCCTTTCCTGGTCTCCAGTCTCGCAATCGCATTGACGCAGGCGGCAGAAGTATATGAGCTCCCTGCGAACGGACCCCCTGGGCGCGCGGAGCGCCCGTTCGATATCCACATTGGCACCAACGAGGACTGCAAATCTGCAATAATAGGTAGTGTCTGATCCTAGTTGGCGTTGTTGAACGCTCTCCCCTGCAGATATCTTGATCCTTATTGCCATGGCTACCAACCGATATCGTTCGCCAAGTTGATATTCCCACAGGCTCTCATGGACCCCGCGCAACCATTCTCTGGTAACAAACGCGACGCGACGCACCGTTCAGTCTACGACTTTGTCACCCGGGCTTTCGTACGAGGGTGGTATATTTTGCGTTCAAAAAAAGACAGAAGCAAAATTTCACGTTCAATGGTACGCGAGGCAGTGTACGAAGCAGTGACTCAAATGACAGTTGATGCTCCGTTCTTGTTCAGAAACACACTCTTTTCGAGTCACTACCCGGTTCCGCATCGCAAACTGAGGAGGCATATAATGAGTGACTTGTGAAGATACCTGCAAAAAGCCCTCCAACTCATCACGGTTGAAGTTGAAATGCTCGATTTACCTCAAGAACTCACGGACAAAGTCATCGACTGTCTTCACGATGACAAGCCTTCGTTGGCGGCGTGCAGTCGTGTCTGCTGGGCCTCGGTCCCAGCCACTCGGGTCCATATCTTCTCCGACATCACTCTCAGGCGCAAGTGGAATCGTCTCTTCCACCCGCAGTTCCGCCCCTTCATAGACATGTTGGCGACAGAATCCTGCACGTTTGCTCCATTTGTGGCGCGTCTCACACTGGCAGAGTTGGATCAGACGCCAGCGGAGGGACAGGAATTCGCCCCTGCCTTTTCGCTGCTCGGTAAATTGACGGCAGTCACGTCGCTCACGTTCATGCGTTGGCGCGACCTCAGGGCACAGCCTGTACAAGACCTCCTTCTGCATGCCACTGCATTGTCAGAAATTACATTCAGTCACTTGGCGTTCAGCTCGGCGGATCAGCTCTTCAGCATGCTCGAGTTGTGTCCGCAGTTGACATCGTTGGCGATCGTGCTGGTTTCTTGGGGGTCCTCGCCATCATCGCCCACTGTCTACTCACACGCCAGTTCCATCCGGAGGTTGCGTCTTGTAGGATGCCCGAGAGACAGCTTTCTGGACGTCTTTGTCCCACCCGACTCCCCTTTGAAACTCAGTTGTAACACTGTCGAGATCCGAGGGATAACGCTCGAGGACATTCCAAGTATTGGCAGATTTTTGACATGCGTCGCAGGATGTCTCCAGCACTTGACGATTAGTTTCGACGATGGAAGCCTCCACGCTGAAAGTAAGTTCGAGTCACGAATGTTTTGTTAGCTGTCTCCAAGCTGACTCGGCTCTAGAGGCGTTTTCCAACCACGTAAGCCTGCGAAAACATAGGCAGTTGACGACCTTCCGTCTCGGTGATATCGATCTCACTGAGATGGACTCGGACCGTTCATTGGCGATGCTCTCCACAATACAGTCCGCGCTCCTCTCCCCGCAACTGGAAGAGATAGTGATCTCGCTGCGCTTCTTTACTGGCGAGCATCTCCATAGACCACGGTGGGATGAAATTGACGAGGCTCTGTCGTCGACACGTCTGGAGTCGCTGCGACGAGTGACATTTTGCATCAGTGGATGGAATCCGACCGACGAACTTGGGCGCTGGGTAAAGGAGGGTGTTGTGAAGCGGCTTCCGCGATCTTGCGCAAGACACACCATCCTCTTTACCAACTTATAATGTGCGTGTGCTTCATCAAGGTTGACTGGGATGCTGACATTGTTACATCAGCCTTCCGAACGGACGGCTCTTATGGTCGATTACATTCAGCGGACATTCAGATGACTTGGAGTGCCTCTTCCGAACCAATAAGCGCAATGGTCGCATTTGAAGTTGTCACCGAAGCCCGAGCAGAGCTCCAGTCCAGAGTAATTCTAAATGTTGAACGTTGAACGAAATCGCATTCAGGTCGCGAAACATTGTCGGTCTTTAGAAATATCGCCCAAATTTATGTCGTTCGCCCAGATCGGAGTCTTGTGTTCAATCCTTACCAAGTAGTGGGCATTAAATAATTTAGCATGGCAAATTGAGAATGGCCGGCCTGAATGTGAAGACACGTACCTCTCTCTTCCTATAATAATTGGCTCTGCGCTCTCGCGTCATTTTGATTGCGATCTTGCTTTTACTCACGTCCGCGGCCTGGTTTTGGTCAACATCTGGCTTCTCATTTAAAATAATCGGACAGCCTCCGAGCCAAGCGAGAATGGGGAGAGGTAGGAGAGGTGGTCCCTGGAAACGCTGGCAACTCTGCCTTCGGAGACATCAAAGCCGCTTACAGCACTCGTACTGGATCCGGGTAGTATGGATCATGACCCGATGTGGATGCTGCGATGTTACAATGTTACGGCTGTGTCTTGTCACAGTGCTTGATATGAATGTGTCCAGTGCAGAAATCTATTTCTTGGTTCCCCGCCGTCAATATTATTTTCATTTTTCGTGTATTCATCCCAGGGTCGATTCCACGCCACTGGTTTTTTATCAATTCCCTTGGAGATGATTTTTTCCTCACCGTCTGGCTAATAACCTTTCAGTCTCCCTCAGGCTGGCGAGACCTCCGCTACCACGGCGTATCAACGGCGTATCCACAAGCACGCGCGGGTATTCGACCAGTTTACAACGTTACAAGGTTTATTTCGATGGTCTGTGGCCTGCTTTATATTTACTCGAGCTCGTTTTCAGGCAGGGACGAGGGGGCCGAGTGAAATATCTCGGCCAGATCAGTCGTCGTGGGATCGATGACCGAGGACCTGAGTGAAGTATCTCCGTCAAATAAAGGGATCAATGAGGGTACGCCGTGTGCATAGCCCAAAATTGATCGAGTCCACGAGGAACCATACGATGGGCCTATCCTGAGGCTTAGCCATGAGACGTGCCCTGGACAGAAAGAAATGGTACCGGTGATAAAAAACTGGACCCTACCCAGATAAAAATGCTCAAGATCGAAAACTTGTTTTAGCTCTGACACTACTTCCAAAGATGATCTGTTATTAATTGTAAACAATATTGGCGAACCGGCGACGTGAATGTTGCGGTGTCACGCCTCGATATGCAATGATAATATGGAGCTGTCGCAGGTGACAACTGAACAACGTACGTGGTGTCAACAACAAAGGCACAAGCATACGTGTTGAGGCGGAGCGCTAGACTGAACAGTGAAGGGTAGGGAGAGAGCATTGTATTCACATCACAGAATTCCAAGACATACACGTCAAGATTTTTTTTTTTTTGAATAATGATACACGTCAAGAATCAAATGGGCCTACGAAAGGAGCAGATGTCGCAAAGATACATACATATTAAATAGATCCACAGGAAACAGGGAATCGTACGATGCCTGTGCATTTGCGTTAGGTCGGTGATATTGACGAGGGATGAATACCAACTCAACTCACAGGATCATGAGAAGAATGGACCCAGGACGCCTGAAACGAAGTTCCACATACAACGATGGATGATCTGCAAGGGCAAACTGCATCAGCAAAAAAAAAAAAGAAAAGACATAGGAAACAGGTCAACAGAAAAAAGGGATTCAGAAGGCTAGGTTATATGAGTTGTCGGCATACTGTAGCAGCGGTGTCTAGTCGCTTCTTGGAAACACGGACCATAGCAGGAAATCATCACGATACAAATGCAAGAAAAATCAATGAGCGTCGAGTACTCACGTTCCTGATAATCACGTCTGTGATACTAGGGTGACTGCGGGATATGGAATGATAGATAGTCAGGAAACCGATGGGCTGTTCGTGGAACAAAGGCGCTCATGCCTCAGGGCCAGGGGACATGGTGGAAGAGAACGAAGGGTGAAGAAAATTGTGTGACCGTCACCGTGACGTTGGCCTATTGGCTTCCTAGTCACGTGGAACACGTAAAGCCAGTTTCCAAATTGGGATTCAGAAGCCGCGATCGCCGATATGGTCGGGTTGTACGTCCCCCAGCCGGCCCATGAACGGTGCTTCAAAAAAAATCGGAAAGCAACCGTCTACCAGTTTCTACCCACGAAGTCACAACTTGACTCACAACGTTTAGTAGGGTTGATTGAAACTTTACTCAGCCCGTTCTAGAGATCATGTGCATCCGGAGAGTCAGCTTCTGCTTCATCAGCAGCTTTGTAAAGGACTTCACTCAACTCAACACACTTTCAACCTGGGCAGCACTATTATGCGCGCTGTTTTAATCAAGAATGGAGCCGGACCAATTGAGAACATGTATATTGGAGAAACAGAGACACCGGTGCCTCGTGCAGACGAAGTTCTAGTCAAGGCAAGGGCTTATGGCTACTCCAGTCGCTGTCCCGCATTCTCATTCTATATCGAACTCAGATCAAGGCGTTCGGTCTCAATCGAATGGATATTATACAACGGAATGGGAACTATCCGCCTCCAGCGGGATCATCTACGATCCTAGGGGTCGAGTTCGCCGGCCACATTACTGCTGTCGGATCCGATGTATCGCAGTGGAAGATCAACGATGAGGTTATGGGCCTCGCGGGTGGCGTATGTCAATCTTTTGAGTTCATCCCGCCTCTGATTATTTTTCTAGGGCGCATACGCAGAATATATCGTCGTGCTGCAAACGCATGTCGTTCAAAAGCCGTCCCGATTGTCATGGGTCGAAGCAGCGAGTATTCCTGAATGCTTTATTACTGGTTGATTTCGGGTCTTTTTGGTAGACATGCATCCTGATACTTCCACAGCCTTTCAAGGCTTGGTGGTTTACGGCGAGGTGAAACCGAACGATGATGTTCTCGTACATGCTGGCGCCTCCGGTATGTTTTTTGCATTCAGGGTTCCTAATCTGATAGAACTCAGCTGTTGGGCTTGCTGCGATCCAATTAGCTCGTTTCAACGGAGCGTGAGTACCTTACCACTACCGGTAAATATAGGTGATTCCAATATTCGTAGAAAAACTGTGATCGCCACGGCGTCCACTCAGGATAAGCTAGACTGGCTCCTCTCCTTGCCCAACGGCGCGACCAACGCGGCTAATTACAAAACTCAAGATTTCTCACAAGTGACCAAAGAGGTAACTCAAAACAAAGGAGTTGATGTTGTCATCGACTTCGTGTTAGTATCCCGGCATTTCATATCGCTGCAGGGCCAAATGTTTTTTTTTTTCGTAGTGGGCAAAGTCACTTTGAGAAAAATCTCGCATCGCTCGCTGTTGATGGCAAAATGACGATGTTGGGTCTTTTGAGTGGTATGTGCAGTCTACCAGCATCTGCCGTAATCATTTAAACTTTTTCTAGGTCCTACTGTTGCCTCTCTTAATCTTGCCCCTATTTTGTACAAACGCCTCCGTATACAAGGCTCGACTCTTCGCTCTCGAACCCCGGACTACCAGGCCGACTCATCGCTCGGTTCGTTATTATTACGTGCCACCGGTAATTGTCACCAAGCCTTCTCCACAGCTTCAACAAGGAGGTTTTGGAACACATCACGGGTGAAAATGGAGGAGGGCCAATCAAAACGTATATTCACAAGGTCTGCCCCATTTATTTCATATTTCGGAATCCTTATATGCCTCGTGTATCCAGGTTTATTCTTGGAATGATATTCAAGACGCGCACCGAGAGATGGAATCAAACAGGAATAGGTGCGAGGAGTTTGATCCTCGTCCTACCTTTATTTACCAATCTGATAGTGGGAAAATTATTGCCGAAGTGCATTGAACATTCACATTGTGGTCTGATATTTTTTCACATCGCCATTTTCATCACAGCAGCGGCTGTTGTACCGAATACACTCCATTTCCGCATATCTGAACGTTCAAAGCACACGTCACGCCACTAATTTTGCCGTCTCAAACATTCGCCCTTCATTTGAGGCGTTCTGTCCCTTGGATTAACGTGCGCCTTGACCCGGGGTGGCTTTCAGCGGTTAATTTACTTCGGGCGCCACTGGGTCGAGGCTTCCATTCATTGGCCCTCCTTAGCGATCATACACACGCTCGAAACTGATCCGTATACGACATTCTCAAGACGGCCGCCTTCCCGCTCTCAGTTCGGACTCCGTAAAGTCTATATGCTCGCGGCTCTGGATGAGTATCATGCGTTCTGGTCTCGGTGCGAAGCAGATCCGCATCGTCCGTCAAACGACCGAGCCCGACCGGAAAAAATGATACCTTTCACAGGGTGCGGAGAGGACGGTACATGGTTACCGCGCGTAAGTCTCTACCCTCTCAACGGGCATTTCCTTTGACGCCGGCGAGCCCACATTGGTTTGAAGTCATTATGCCTTGATCGCCGTCCTGGGGGGATTTCTCTTCTCAGTAATCCGCCTACCAAGGGCCTAAGCCGTCAACATTCTCAGAAGTTGACAGGACATCCCATGACCATATTCTTCCGGACTCAGGGCCGTGGCTGCTATCTTCCCGGTATCGTCGTGGAAGCAACTAGCTGAGGCCCCTAGAATCGTGGATACACTTGCCTCGCTTAGTTTTTTCCGTTATTTCCGCATTTATTTCGTGGTCGCCAACTGCATCGGCGAAATTTTTTGGCTCCTGATAAAAATTCGGCCTGCCAAAAAAACCCGAGTGTGAATGACCTTCGCGGAGTTGAAACTCTACGGGACGGCGGGGTTTTTTTTTGGCTCTCCACTGAGAGTGGGCCTGTCAAAGACGTGCCTCGCGCTCCATCCTCTACAACCCGATTACAGCGCAAGCCATCCACACAAACTCCAAATAATTTCGACAGGTTCTCAGCATACGCGGAAATGGTCAGTGGCGGCGCCGGAGATGCGTCTATCCTGCAGGTACCATCTCTACCCACACACAGACCGCCGTTTAATATGTACACATCTTTGTTCGGCAGTAATGATGGACCTGCTCATGTAGATAGAATAGGCGTCGCCAGTCGCCTCCAGATTAGGAAGCTCCGGAAACGCCAATCACCACAAAATAAATAAAAATCTGGAAGCGTCAATGCTAATGACGTGCTTTCATTAAGATGATGATCGGGCCCTGAGGCCAATGATAGACTGAAAGCTGTTGAGATTGTAGCACCGTCAATCGGATTCGCAAGCCATCCAATCGCCAAGAGTCGACATTATTACCGATATTTCCGCAAAACGGACTAAAGTTAAAAACGAGTTAAATGAATGCCGGGGTTCCCGCGTAACTTTTTCGAGTCCAGGCTATCGTTACTTCCAACGACGTATTAATCCCAAGGGATAAGCTGATAATTGCTACGAATTGCAAAAAAGAAGCTGTACATCTCAACGTTGGTCCGGTTTGACTCCTTGCAACAAGAAACGGAAAGATTTACTCACCGAGCGTCACTATCTTGCCAGATTCAGACATTCGGGACATCCCGTTTCAGCTCTTTTTTCTGCTCCCGGAGGCTGTGCTGCGATTATGGGTGCCTGATGGTGTCTCTTTTTTTCAATCGAGGTGTACCAGGGTTGCGGTGCAGGGCGTTAACTCCATGCCACTTCATTGAAACTCTAGGCTCCCGATATCAGATCCAAACGTTCTCCGCTTCTTCTCACCGTCAATTCGGCGCGATGCTTACGGGACGGGACCGTGACAAGCCTTTCTATATCGAGTCAGAATTCTTGTTACGCCGTCCGAAAAGGCTGCGCCGCCATGGTATAAAAGCAATCCGTTCCAGGCCAGGTCCAACCATCTTCTCCTCGACTCATTCTGTGGCCTCCTTCGTACCACAGCAAAGACATCGTCTCTCGCCCCTCCTCTCTCTTTGCATATCTCGCCCTCACGCTTTTCACCATGAGCGGACAATCATCATCTGGATCGAAGCCCTCGTCGTCGGGACAGGGCTCAGGGTCGGGAGTGAAGGGAGGAGCCTCATCCACGGGCCCAGTCTTCTTCTAGCGCACCACCTTGACGCGCACCCATACCATATAGCACGCGACAACGCGATAATTCACGTCCTCGCGACCATAATTCAGCGCGCCAACTTGTTCGTTGAACGGCAAAACGCACCTAATTATCATTTAATTTCCCCCGCCATCCACCCCTCATATTTTGCACTATTCGACATCGCTTCACCAGACGGAGGCATAATTTTGGGATCTTGATCGCTTCGATTCGACTTTCTTCTTGCAGATCACGGAAACAAACGGACATACCATTACTGTATCATAGCCCATCAGGAACCCAGTTTTCGCTAGGCACATATATTTATTAGTTACGACATACGAATGTAGCAGCACAAACGCACCGCCTAATTCAGCCTTTTTGTTCTCATCTGTCGTTGCACCTCGTGGCCGCAAATACCGTTTGGCGCCCTCGGAGATGGACAAAAAAGTAGTATTTCCTACTCGGGACCATCGCGCTGCGGAGCTTGAAGGCCCGCCGACGCGAAACGTCTTGGACTCGCGCAGTGCAGTGTAGGCGCCGCGTGACCGACACTGTTTGCGGGGCTGGCTCTGACTCATGCGATGATTGAGTTTATAGCTTAGTGAGCAGTTTCCTGAACGCGAGTCGTCTATAATGCCGAAAATAAGTACAAGGTAAGGGCATTACAGCTTGCCTCGAACACCCGTCATCCAGAGTCCCGAGGAGTCTAATTCTCCGCGCTCGTACAGGTCCCACCACTCGATAATGTAGTCCACGACTTGATCCTGCCGCCCAGTAAAGTTGTGATCCGCATCCTCGACCATATGCAGTGTATGCGTGCCCGGAGACCGACTACCTAAAGCCCTTGCATAAATGATCGAGTCG
Organism: Mycena leptocephala; assembly: GCA_029378395.1. NCBI lineage: Eukaryota > Fungi > Basidiomycota > Agaricomycetes > Agaricales > Mycenaceae > Mycena > Mycena leptocephala. The sequence goes on along the minus strand of JARJLF010003331.1, from coordinate 5,201 downwards.
TATCTAGATGCCGGGATACATTAGGATCAGACTAAGTACGGCAGGGAGTTGAGCATACGGGGAACAGTGTTGTCTGATAACCCGTGCAGGGTTAATACGTGGACGTTTGCCGGAAACTTATCCCAGACAAGTGAGGTATCCCAGCTGACAAATCGGTCGAGGTCCGCAGGGTGTATTCTGGCGGTTACAGTTTTTCGAGCCACCGCGGTAGTCCAGTCATAGTAGCCGTCTACGGCAAATCCCTCGCGCCATTTTTCAGCAACGGCGCTTTCTGCACAGGATAGAATCAGCCATCATTGGGTGAGCGCTGTTAACGGAGTATTGACCGAGGATCTTGTTCTGCATAATGAAGGCGTTAGTGGCTGCGGGGCGGCTATTTCTGAACTTTAATTTACCATTCGGTATCGACCCGATACGTTTACAAACGCCGTGACATTGCGCGCTTCCGGTGCCGTGCAGAGCCAGCGCATGCCAACGATGGAGCCACGCGAATGCCCAATGACTGTCGTGACTACATATCCGTAGACATTTAGCAGGTACTGGGCGACCGCAGAAAGGTCTTCGAGGTCGTCCACAAAGGCGCTTTGGTTCCAAGTACCGGGACTTTCATGATTACCGCTGGCGAGGAATTAGCTGTAGCCAGCGGGCGGCGGCATAGCAATGGGCATACCGGAAGTCGAATCTGAAAGAGTCCTGCGGGAGTCTCTGAGCGAGGCGCCGTTGAAACAAATAATCCTTATGCCTGACAGGGCAATTGAGTATTTTGCTGTGCTATATCTGATGGATTCTGCAGCGTGGCACTTACCCCAAGGTACCATGAAGAATCTAGCAGAAACATAAGCGATGCACATAACGATGACACGGAAAGAACAGACTAGAGCGATCTCTCGACCTTGAGTAGATTTGTCCGGCACGAGTTGTTCCAAGACGCCTGTGATGGGACAACTGGGCGCGGACGGATGCGGGACAACGACTTTAGTTGACAAGCGGTCTGCCATGGAGAATCTACGAATATACAAGCAGGAAAGAGAGGACGATCGCAGTCATGGCGGGAAAAGGGAACTCTTTGCCGGTATACAGTCACATGATCAGTGATGGAATCGAAAATCACGCGAAAAAATTTGCTGGAAGAAGACTGAAAGGATGAAAGCTAGAGGGCTTGAAAGATAGTTCGTGAAAGATACTCTTTAACCTATGTGTATTAAGCCTATACAGTGAATTTACGGAGCTACTTCCCAATAACCGAGTCTTTCGTCTCCCTTGCCACAACCTACTATTCCTCTTCTTGCTCTTTGTAGTTGGAGGATACCTTACTGCATCTTCCCCACGGTGGCACGCCAAATTTCCTCTCCGTCGTATCAGAAAGAGAAGTCCGGGTGGGCAGTGTCCCGTCGGAAGTGCGTCCTCTCCCGCAATCCAGCGCCAACGACATTTCTTGGAGCCCGGTGTGAATGAGGTTTCAGATACACGAGGAGCATCAAGGAGCTGCTTTGCCGCTTCTACCTTCTTCCGCTCTCGCAACAAGGAGACCTAGACGCCGCACCCCGGCAATATCCTGGTGCGGGATTTCAGCTTTTTTCCAGCACTTGGTTGCCGTAAGGTTCGCGGCCCATTCACCGATGCTTTGGATACCCGAGTCCGCGCTCTCCTTGGATTTTACAGCAGAAACAGGCGGCGAAATCGAATAGTGTCCGTGGCCAATGACGCCTTCGCGCTTCGTGGATTTGGAAGGTGCATCGCTATCGTCAGCTACGGCATTTCCGAGCTTGTCGGAAGGCAGGGTTCTTTGACATCTGAAAAAAAAGTTTGTGGTGGTCGGTGCGCCGCCTTTCAGCGTTTGCAGGGTCTTTGTGTTCGGTTACACACCTCCTCGGTGACCGCGCACTCCACTCTAGATCCCGTTATCCGCAGAGAGCTAGCTCGTCTCGTTTTCAGCAAGTCAAGAGCCTATCCTCTCGCCGTTCGCGAGTTGTCGCAATTATTGGTGGACCGGTGCTTCAATTCGTTGTAAGCGATCACTGTCGGTAGATCTCTCGAATTCACAAGACCGCGTCAGCGGTCAGCCAAAGAAAAATATGACAAATACGATGGCGATGCCCTAACTTGTTTCATGTACGTTCAGGATATGAAGTATTAGGCAAGCTCCTACTTTACCTTGAGGACTATCTGCGCCAACGACGGGCTGTGTAACTGCGTCATGTATATTGGCACATTGAACGGCGAAGATGCGGAGACACACCTTCATTGTCTTCATGCCAAGCGCTGGCATTAATATTGCGGGGAGCGGGGCACTGCGGTTGTCGTTGACGTCGGTGAAAAGGCTTGAATTGGCCAAGAGCCTTGAACGGCTTGACTTTTTCTTTAGGATTCTGATTCCCATCGTGCGGAACACGCCCTTGATATGGTGGCTCGCCACAATATTCTTGTTGTCTCGTCTATGTTTGGGCTCTGCTGCTCTGCTTAGAATAAACTGACACTGCGGGTCAGAGCAAAGTCAGAGGGTCCACAGAATATAACGCCACCGGCCCGCAGAATGGATTACTGATCATTGAATAGGACACATATATCCTTCCAGACGTCAAGTCAAGACCAAGAGCCCAAGACAAGGCCTAAGATTTCCTTGAGAACCTTGACAGTGGACAGTCCGAACAGTCCGATTTACCAGCGGATCTGCACTTGTCCGCACAGAACCCAGAGCCGTTTCCATAGTTGACCATGGTTGATAATCGACAACCTTGCTGGCAGTGCGCGTCGATGAACTCGGTACGAAGTATTGAGCCTAGAGCTGTTTCCGTGTTTGGCACTGATGAATCGAGGGGACGTTGCCTAATCTGGGAATCACTCCTACCCACGTGACTTGACACTGAAAATCCAAGTTACAATGCATCCCCGAACCAAATAATACCTGAAGCGACGAAGCCAAAAAAGAAAAAAAGAAAATCGATCAAATTGGTGCGATTAGTTTCCCTACAGATTTGCTCGATCCTCAATATTGATGCAAAGTTCCGTTTTACCCAATGGCAATTCCAAATCGACTTCAAAGGGTCGTGAAATCTAGTAAGCTGGGACGGAGAGCTCGCTTCTTAAAATCTGGGTTTCCTTTGGCTTCGATTTAATTATTTGCTTTCAACGCAAGAGTGGCTAGTAAAAAAAAAAGGATATAGGGTCGAAAAGTTTTTTTCGACCTTCCTTGGACTCTCCCCTCCCTCCTTCCATAAAGGGAAGGAATTTCCCACCCCTAGCGGCGGTCCGTTCTTTCCGGTCATGCGCGTCAATTTGCCACAAAATTCCAACAAAATTCACGATTTGTTTTCACGTCATTGAGGCATTGTTCCAGTCCTGCCCAACTATTCTGTGAGTACTAATGCATTAAATTTGACTTATTTCGTTGTCATATGGCCCACTTTTGGTCTACAAAACTGAACTGAACACTCCTCAGCTTACCACAGCCCTCTGTCTGAGCTCCCAACGGTGAACTTGAGCCCCTAAAGGCTCATAGACGTGTTTTAGGGGCTCTTTCCCCTCCCTGCTAATATATAAGTAGAAGTTTTTTCGGTTCTCCATGGATCCCCCCTCCCCCTACCCCCTGTCGGAAATTCAAATCCCGATTCCCCCTTGTTTCAACGCAAGAGTGGCTAGTAAAAAAAAAAATGACAGTCAGCTGCATGCATATGTCAAACTGCAATGCATGGCCGCCATAGAAAAGGGAGCTCCACCATTACAGCATCTGGGAGTGTGTCAGAAAAAAATCGGTTCTCAGATTCAACTAGCGCCTCGGGTGCAATGCCAGCAATGCACATGTCGTTCATTCATCCTGTCAAATTGACAACGACAAGAAACATCTATTGAGATATACATATGGGGAAAAAACTTCCCGATATTTTCAGGGCTTTTCAGGCGCGCGCATCAGGAGGGCATTCGAAGACAGTCTAAATTGTTGTAAAATGTGACACACTGGCAACACGATGGGATGAATGGTGCCCTAGGTAAGCTCGGGCAAAACGTTCACCGGCATGAGAAACGAGGTAGAATTTTAAGCCATGCGGCCGCACATTCAACTAGATGTTTCTGCGACCAAGACCGCTGACGGGCAAAAATGATGAAAGAACTATCGACAAGCGGTTGAATGGAGATAAGTGTCTTGGTGATTTTTTTGGATTGTCTTATAAATGCAACCGTGGGACTGAAAAAATACTTTGTGATGGAGAAAATTTTGCTGGTGGCATGGCGTCGACTCGGAATCATCGCTGGCAATTTTGTTCCGGTTGAAACTTTCTCGCGAGCATGAAGTGTGATCCGAACTTCGGCAATAATCGGGTTCACAACTTGAACGTGACCACGACGATGTTCTGCCTCGACGGCCCGCTAGCCAGTCAGCGGGGCGGCCTGCTGGCGGACGTTCTCCTTCTCTTCAGGGCAGAACCGCATTCCGAGCCCCATGACTGTTCTCTTGGCTTTGCTTCGGAATAATAAAACAACATGGGGACAATGATTGTCCTAAACCACACAGCACTGTGCTATTCAAGTTGAACGCAGTCGGAATGCAACTCCCCACTCGTTCAATTGTGCTGCTAGGCTTCCTTCTTGCGACCGTAGGAACCTGTCGCAAAATCAGTACATAGTTCCAGGCGCAACCTGGTATGACACCTCTGGCGACCTTCTGAGCGCGCATGCCGGTGGTATCGTTGAGGAGCGATGGAGTGTGGTACTGGTTCGGGCAAACGAGCGGGCAAGAAGATAAAGCGCTCTTCTCTGGTCGGTTCCATCTTCAAGCTCGCAAATGACTCGGTGACGGATTACTGACTCCAGGAATCAACGTATATTCGTCCTCGGATCTCTTGAACTGGGACTACCGCGGACGCGCGCTATCCCCTATTAACGGGACAGATATCTCTCCGGACCGCGTCGTCGAGCGTCCGAAATCCGTCTTCAATGCGGCGACACAGGAATGGGTGTTATGGTTCCATTCGGACAACTCGTCGTACGGACTTGCTGCAACAAGGCATTGCAACTAGCCCCAATGTCACTGGTGCGGGTGTTTCGTCCGTTCAGAATATGTGTTGACAAATAGCTTAGGACCATACACATTCCAAGATGTATTCAGTCCTTTGGGGGGAACTAGCCAGGATTTTGGCCTGTTTCAGGATGTTGATGGTAGGCTCGAAGTTTACATTCAATATTACACGCCAATCACTGACATT
>JARJLF010003330.1:0-18635 GCA_029378395.1 Mycena leptocephala | reverse complement strand
TGACCCGCTACTTTCAGAACTTTCCAAGGTTTTTTCAAAGTCTTCCATAATATAAAGTGGCCCTCGACTTCTTTACAGTTTATTTTAGTCGGTCTCAAGAACCCTTGATGAAACGACAGACGAGACAGCTGAAACGAGACTACACGGCGATGTGTCTATTAAGCCGACTCCATCGCCGAGACCTTCTACTTCTGCGGTGCGATTCTAAAAAAGATCCCGAGCATCGTTAAAGACTGCAGAGCGATTGCATAGCCTCAGCTCCTGACACCTGGCTCTATCTTGCTCTATCTGTGCGCCCGCAAAGTGATCTCCATCCCGTTGAGGAAATCATATGGAATGGATTTGTTTTCTGATGGGCGACTTGATTTGGACTTTGATGTTCTGAAATACGGCTGATAAGACCCGCCAACAAATTCTCATGATGACGATCACCTTTATATAGGAAGCGCCTTTAGTCCTTTGTTTCTTTCAGTTTCTCCCTCGTGTTCGACGGTTCCCGCCTAATTTTTAGTCACTCTTTCAACTACCTACGACCAACATGACCTTAATCACCCGTCTCGGAGCCACCCTCATTGTGTTTGCAGCCGTTTTGCCATTTGTTGCCTCTACTTCAGTGAGCAAGAGCAGCTGCAAGACCAACGAGTTCTGGCAAGTCGAGCCCTTTTTCCCTCGATTCGATCTCCCTTAAACTGATTTTTTTTATTAGGTACGAAGACAAGGGCTGCTGCCTTCCGCATGGCGGCGTGCCCTCTCCTCCCACTCCCCCCAAAGGTCACGACTGCCCTCCCTCCACTCACTATTGGAATATCGAGCAGGGCTGCTGCACCCCGAGCCACCCGTCTCCCCCCAATAACCCTCCGCCGCAATGCCGAGATGGGTGGAGTTGGTACGCGGTTCTTCACATGTGTCTGCCGATTCCTCCGTCCTCTCCGACACCCCCTCCTTCCCACCCATCCGGAGGCCCCGGTTGGAAGCGCCATGGCCACAAGCGCTCCGCACCGCTTTGCCCTACCGGTCTTGACGCATGCCCCATCCCTGGGCTGTCCGCCAGTGATTATGAATGCATTGACACCGCGGTCGAGCTCGAATCGTGCGGCGGGTGTGCTTCCCTCGGACAAGGTCAAGACTGCACGGCTATCAAGGGCGCGTGGAATGTTGGTTGCGAGCAAGGTCGCTGCGCAGGTGTGCCTTTTTTTCCCGAATCTCCGATAGTACGTACCGGCTAATAGTTTGGCAGTATACACTTGCACGCTTGGTTTCAAGCGTGCCCCGGATGGTCAGAGCTGCATCCCGCTTTGAACTGGAACACAAAATACAGGAACTAGAAACACTCACCGTCATTCCTGACATCCCATTCTTTACATCGATCACATTCTTTAGGCTACGACCGACGCCCCCGTTCCTGGACATATTTTAATTGGACACCTTCCTCATGGACATTACTTCTACCAATGCGTTGTGGTACATCTATCGCCACTCTCGCTGTTTATTTATTCCCCGAACTCAACCCGAACTAGACTACCCTTTGGTTATGGACATTACCTTCACAGTACCTACTTGTTACCCCCGCAACTACGACCGTTCCCATATTTGCATGATTCGAAACATGATTTTGCCATGTCGTGGTTGCACATGCGGAGTTGTAGCGACGAGCAATTGGTCAAGGCGATGACAATTGTTGGATGATTTCATTTTCAAAATTTATTTTCGCTGGAGAACGGTCACGTGTCCTATGTTTAAGCGAAGCGTGGGAACGATCAAATTCAAACTCCGCGCGTATAAGAAGGCGTCTACGGTCACATTGGGACAGGCTACTCTCTCTCTCTTGAACCACCACCTTCTCGCCCTCCGCGTACCGCACCACCCATTCTCCTCGCCCGCCCAATCCCTTCTCCCGTGTACATCCAAGATCATGCCTTCTATCGCCCGTGCCATCCTTCTCGCCGTGCAGGCCGCCTCCTTCCTCGCCCTCACAGGTATCTCGCCAACGACCACCACAGCCCTCGCGTCACCCCTTTCGGGATCGTCCCTCGCTCGTTCCGCGAACTCGCCAAGCTCTCTCCTCGGCGCGCGTATTGTCAGTAAACACACCGATGCCAAACTCATCGCTCGTAATCCTACCCTCTCGCCCACCATCTCGCCCGCTGTATCTTCTCTGCAGCAGCGTCACTCTACCAACAACCACAGCGAAGCTGCCAACAAGCTCATGAAATCCCGTGACGCGTGCGTACAAGATGCCGCCGCCATGAGTACGCCATGTTCCCTCTTTGTAGATGGCTCGTACTAACGACGTGACTATCAGAGAACCTTACTTCCCACGCCCGTACTCGATCCGTTCGGGCTGACGACCCAGAATTCCAGAACAAGTGTAGTACGACCGCGACCTCGTTCAAGAACAACTTCGGTATATACCAGGAGCTCTTCTGCTCCTACGCCGCTAGCATCGACGATTGTCAATGCGTCGCCGACAGCCTCTGCATAGTCCTGCAAGAGACCCTCAAGGATGTTGTCAACGCCCACAAAGACGTTCTCAAGGCCACCACGGAGCTGGTATATGAGCTGCCCTTGCTTGGGCCGGTCCTTGGTCCCAGTAAGTTGCATACAATCTCTGTTCGCTGTATGCTTATTTGTCTGGGCAGTCGTGTACGAGATCAAATGCCTGATCGACGACCTCCTCAACAAGACGGAGGAATTTGTCGATTGCTTGCTCAAAGTCCTTCTTGAGCTCGGGTCGTTACGCCTACTCCTATCGTCACTCTCAGACCTAGTCTGCGCACTCCTCCTCGGACTGTTCTGTTAGACCCACCACGACTTCACTGTAAACCACCACCATTGCCTCGCCTTCACTGTACACTACCACTAGCCTAGACGTATCTCTGTATCACATCACTATTAGCGCACACATTTGTATCAACTATCCCGAATGAACATGGAGTTTCTTGATAACGACTGTATCCCGAATGATTATAAAGTTCTTAGGTACACAATATGGATACACGGAACAGCTGGTATAATATTGAATCGTCTGTCCCGTTGTGAGCGCGCTTATTCTTCCTCGAGCCACCGTTCAGCGATAGGCCCAATGTGCGGAAGTTGGAACCGCGCCAAGCCGTTCTGTGAGGCATCCAGATATGCTCGAGCCCTGTGCAAGATGAGTCCTGAGCAGCGGTCTCATGGAGAAGGGAAATGCGTACGCCATGTATAATTGTGAGCCAATGATCAGGAGAGTGAGTAATGTGCGCAGCCAGCTCCAAAACTGCAGCAAGGACGCGAGTATCCGAATGACGACGAGCGGGGTGGTCAAGAGCGCCGACTGGTACGCTAAACTGGCGTCAGTGTGGGTTGCATGCAGCAGGAGAACATGAGAGGACCATGGAACCGGACGTAGTCATTTTGGGTCTCGATAATCAGGAGCGCCAGTGCTGCAGGCAAGGTGTCATAGACTCATAGCAAGGGCCTGGAAGCAGAGGAAATGGCCGCACCTGAGATGGGACCGAGCAGATAGGCCACGGCCGCGAGCATGTCGACGCGCAGTCCGTGGCGGGTCTCCCACTGATTCTGCTGCCCTTCGGCCTCTTCGACTGCGCCGAGACCACCCGCGGCAGATGAATTAAATGTAGGGATGCCGCCAGACTGGTAGGACGTGTCCGTGTGGGAAGGATGGGTCGGGAACCAGGGTCTTGCCGCAGCAGGCTTGGAGGCTGGGGGACTGGAGTCAGGGTCATCGGGCGGCGGGGTCTAGCAAACAGTTCGCATTCAGGACGGGCAGGTATTTTATATCCGAGATACCGACATAGGCCGCAAAGGACGCGAAATGGCTCGAGGAAGAGGACATGGTGGTGCTAAAGAGCACCGTTGCCGGCGGCTGATGCCGTTCCGAACGCCCCGGGTCACGTGCGACTTTCTGTACAGTTTCGCACGCATTTTGTCCCTCTTCCTCCGTGCCGGCCTCAACGACAGCGATCCAGGTAGCACTTGTTCTGTCCTCATATCCTCATATCTCGTTCTCATCTCGTGTCTGCAGTATCGTACTTTAGCCTCCCAAGATGGTCTGTCTTGTCCCATTCGCGCCGCGCGTCGTATCGTCTGACCATTCCACAGGCCGACAACTCAGCACCCATTACCCTGCGCACCCGCAAATTCATTACCAACCGTCTTCTGGCCCGTCGCCAATTCGTCATTGACGTCCTCCATCCCTCTCGTCCAAACGTCTCCAAGGCAGACCTGTCCGAGAAAATCGCTTCCCTTTACAAAACCGACAAAAACCGCGTCGTCACCTTTGGCTTCCGGACACAGTTTTGGTGGGGGAGGAGTACCGGCTTTGCTCTGATCTACGACGACGAAGCGTCGCAGAAAAAGTTTGAGCCCAAGTACCGGCTGGTTCGCGTGCGTGCCTTTTGTGGTGAAACTCCGTCCCCAGACTCACCGCGCTTTCCGTCTCCTAGTCCGGGCTGGCGGCCAAGGTCGAAAAGCCATCGCGCAAACTGCGGAAGGAGCGGAAGAACCGTGCGAAGAAGGTAGGCATAGGATACTTTCTCCTCGTCTTGTTTCTCGGACTCATCCTCTCCTTCGCCAGTTCCGCGGTACCAAAAAGTCCAAGGCAGCCGAAGCCCCCAAGAAGAAGTAGATGCTTTCTCGTGGCACTTTTCGCGTGGCCGTCGAAAACTCCTAGGGCACTTGTATGCTATCCTTTATTCATGCATTATGCCCCTTCCCAAAACATTTGCATATTAATATCAAGTACATGGGTATCATAGTGTGATGGTGAATATGTCTAGTCTATCAGAACAACAAGAACGACTAGAAGCCCGACTTTTTGTGGATGATATCGGGGTCTTCTTGGTACTCTTCAGCCGATACCCACATCTACGACAAATTATTCAGCGCGTGTTGAGCCATACAGCGAACTAAGGATATGCGCACCTTCTTGAAAGTGTTCAGACCAGCAAGAATCGAGCCCCCAATCCATGTTGAATATTTCCGTTCTGGCGGCGCGTATATTCTGATTTTCACGTCTTTGAGTGCGAGTTTCTTTACTTCGTTCAAAAGACGATCTCCAAAACCTGAGAATGATAAGTATGGATACCAACAAACAAAGTTAACGTCCAACCTCGACATAATGTGCTGCCTCCGCTCAGAACAATATTCGAAAAGAGCGACTTTCGAAGGTCAAGATCCACACGGTTAATAGAGTCAACAACAACTTGGTGTACGCCGGCGTATTCTTGGCCAATGAGTTCGGGATTAAACAGGATCTCCGGGGCACGGAAACGCTCCGCGCCAAGCTGCACAGATCAGGTTCAGGGTTTAGTGGCGCGAAGACGAAGAATCGACGTACCTGGACGACGTTTCCATCGGGTAGCCGGAACTCTTCTGTTCGTCCCTGTGCCTCTTTCTCTTCTTTGGCCGGGTTGAGAGCGACATAACAGCATTTCTCTTTGATCGTCCGGACTACTTCGCGTTCTGCCGTCGTGTGCAGATGGTGACCGGATTTGCGGAGCAGGAGCTGGAGATGGTCGGTAACGTCCCTGGGTCATGCGTGGTTATGAAATCTGCTCCAAGTTTAGTTGGACTTGGCTCACCTTCCGGCGACGTCCACGCGACGAATAGCGTGCGGCATCGAGAACCCTTCGAATACAGGCACCGCGTGTGTTACACCGTCGCCTGAATCAATGACGATTCCCGTTGTTCGTCCTGAAGAATATCTAGCAATATATTAAGCCCACAGAAACATTACCGCCGATCGTATAGCTCACAATGACAAAACTGCCTGTACCGAGATGAACAGCGCAGGGACATTAAAGGTGTCAAAAAATATTTGGGCCGCATAGTCTCGATTTTGTCGAGGGTTCAACGGTGCCTCTGTCAACAATACGGGATGCTGAACGGAATTCAACTGGGTTCGCAGAGCTGGCACGGAGGCGACGCACCTCTTCGCTCAGTGTACCCAATTCCTCCGTATATACCCAGCTCCATATTTTCTCCATATCGTCCCAGTCCGTTACGATGCCGTGTTCCATTGGATACTTGATTTTGAGCAGCCCGCGGAACTCTTGTGCCTTCTTCCCAATGAACACGTCGCCCTCCAGCGCGCCGGCCATGACGCGGATATGTTTTGGGCGCCCGACGCTGCGCCGGATTTGTCAAGGGGATGGCCAACATGCAGAAATTGACATACAAAGACGGAAAGAAACATTTTGGGTGGTCCTGCCCAGCGAAGCCAGCCTTGATGGTGCCCGAGCCCTATTGGCTAGTTAGTCGAGAAGAGACGAAATAATGCGGGCGAACGTTGTCGATAACGACGGGCTGGTTAGTGAGCACGTCGTCGAACTCGGCAGACATGGTCGACGCGCGTTACTGAAGAGTCCTAATTGGGACAAATATCGGTTCTCTCTTCCGCTCACTCATTCGAAACAAATATTCGGTGTTATTCGTCATGGCCAGATCCCTTGCTTGGCTTTTCCTGTTTTCTGTCTGTGCCTCTGTCAACGCCGCGCTCCACAAATGGGAGGCAACCAACTTCTGCAAATGTATGCGTCTGCCCCGCTAGTCGACAGACGCTTATTCCAGTCAGGCATCTGCTTCCAGGCAAACTACTCTATATTGCACCTCGATATACCAGATAACCCGTCCCAACCGTGTCTTTCGTGTACCAAGCAATGGTGTCTGAACCAGAATCTGCCCATATGTGCCGGCGCCTCCCTCGGCGACACGGACCCAGACACTGCAACCGGGAAAGAGGGAGACGTCGAGGCCAGATGCTTTCGTACGTGCTGATATTCGGGAATATTATCATTCACCCATACATATTCCAAGAACGCGACTCCCCCCGAGACCAATTAGTTGTGACTATATTCCTTCTGACTGTCTTCGGTCTGCTGCTAGGTGCCGGCATCAAGAGCAGAATGGTCAAGGCGGGCTTTGCGGATACACAAATCCCTTGGGATGCGGGGCGCAGATGGTGGGATGTGAGTGTCGTCCAGAGTTTAGATCGTGTGCTGTTCTGCTAACATTCATCCCCAAGTCGTGGAATCCTGGAACGCAGATAGGATTGTCGAGATTCGGACGTAGTGCAGACAGAAACGAGATGAGGATGGGAGAATACGCGCCCGTTTCAGCAGACCCGCGATTATAAGTAGACTTTGTACTAGTAGCAGAGCTTTCTTGTTCATTCCACACCACATCACTATACTGGATGGGTTCACTGTGCTCGAAGGGATCCTCGAACTACGAAGGTGAAAACCTAGCTTACTTTGACCGTTGGTTCTTTGTTTACCTCCAAAGGCGGGCACACCGTCCTGGGATCCTCGGCTGGAGCCCCTGTGGGTGCGGGCAGTAGGCCTGATGATCCGCGAGCTGCTGCCCTGCAGGCCGCAGAGGCCAGAAAGCAAGCCGTGAGTTGGTCTGGTGCAGCGTCACAACTAATATTCACTCTGTGCGCAGAGCAAGGTCCGGGGTACACCGAACCAAGGTGCTCTGGCTGCGCAAGCCGGAAAATCATCCTCACGGAGGGAGCCAGAACCACGACAAGAGGAAAGAATGGTGGTAAGTTGTATCGTTCAAAGGCGGCAGTCATCTCACAATTATTCGGTTTGCGTCAAGTGGGATTGAGTGGAGTAGTAATATATCGAACATTAGTTCTCCCTCTGTAGAAGTTGATCGTGTTTGCTACATCAACTTGTGCTTTGTCCTACTCCCGTATGAATGTCAAAGGAATGGGAAAAAGTCCTCTGGAAAAGACAAGACCATCCCGATAATTATATCGTGCCAGGGTCATTCTTGTCTTCACTGAGGAAAAACGGTACCGTTTACCTCGACCTCAAGAGACGAGGTTATCTGACGCTCCCGGATCCATCCCAGCCAACTTCAAACCGTACACCTACTGGCCGCTGGTGTTGCTTTCGTGTGCAATTACTCAGCATCTCGCCACTATCTTCATATTTGTTTCAGTGTTCGTCCGGTTAAAGGAAAATTATCTCGACCCTCACACTCTGGTGTGGATATCATTCTGCTGCTTCCTCACAGGCTATCTATCCTGGGAGCTACTGGACCGAACAGGAGCCGGCCATGAGCATCGACACGCCAACCGTAAGTTACCTTTCCTCGCGCATATTGCGCAAATGGCATCACATCATACAGGCGTCAAAGCGGTCAAGTCCTCGATTCTAATATTCCTGGCCCTCATGTCCTTGTCGCCGGTTCTCAAAACTTTAACTGCAGCTACGTCGTCCGACTCCATTTGGGCGCTATCGGCCACCCTGTTCGGTGTGAACGCTCTTCTCGCGGATTATAGCTCGATTTCGCTGGGCGGAGAGGTTCATGAGAGGTCCGATCTTCCCGTCCTTGCATTAACTCTGTATCAGTCTTTAACCGTTTCATAATAGGCTTACCTCGGTGTTGTCCATGAATGCCGCGATTTCAGCGTCCGTGGTCCTCGCGTCGCGTTTGGCCAACGATCTTGCTGTATTTGCCCTCATTTTGTTCTCGGTCCAAGCCTTTGCATTGTTTCCTCGGCTTCGTCGCCGCTCAGGGGTGAGCATGCTGTAACCCTTTCTACCAATCTCATGTCGCCCAGCTCTGCCCTTCCGCTTTACGACTGGCATTGACTGTCGTCTTGTTTTTCGCTTCGATCCTGATAACGATCTCCCTCTCTCGCACCGTCACCTGGATATATTCTGTCGTGCAATTGGGCGTCATGTTCCTTTGTCCTGCAGTGCTGGTTTGGGCACAAAAGTTTAAAAAGTCTGTGTCTCTCTTCCTGACATCCGCATGCAGAGTTGACGTGCCCCTGATACCAGTGAAATCCGGGGACCATGGGATGTCGCGGTTCCAAAAGTTAATGGTTGATTGCCAGTGCGATGGACGGACGAATACGACTAGAAAGTAATATTTCACTATTTCAAGACAACAAGACAAATATACAGCTAGAATACACTATGAAACAGGCCTGCGGGCGACGAGTATTAGCATGTGTAGTCTACAATTCTACATTGTCAGGTTCAAAAGGAAAGTTGACGTGCGTTGGGATACATTTTTTTTTCAAGTCCGTCACGGTCACGTGCTACATCGCGTCAACATCTATTGTGTCTGTTGCATTTCACCGTCCTCGCTATCTTCTGTTCGCTGCCGTTTAGTGCCAGAGGGAGCTCCCATCTCGATCCCCCTAGCTTCCAGGACGTCCATTGCCGTCTTGGCGGGCGCATCCGATGGTTTTTTGGTCCGAGCTCGAGTCCTTCGCAGCGCGCCGAACGCTTGTGCCTTGATAACGGCAAGAGTTCCGGAAAGAGGGGGCGCGGCGGAGGGAGAGGCTGAACGGGAAGGGGGTGAGATGGCGATCGTCGAGTCGCGGCGTGGACGTAGACGTGAATGGCCGTAAGAATTAGAGTCGCCGTCGCTACTGCCGCGGTCATGATGGGACCCACTGTCGCCCATCGAGAGGGGAGGAAGAATGGGTAGCATTGGACGATCGGCACTGGAATCTGCTCTCCGAGTCCCCAGCCTGTAGCGGACCGCGTCGCTCCCTGGACCAGACAAAGACACTTCAGCGCTTGGCGCATGAAGACCATCAGGACGGGGATTCGAGTTGCGGCGATAATCGAACTCAGACCGTTCGTGTGGCACGGTACCATCGGGGAATGCAAATTGGAACGGGGACGTCAGGGACGCGGAGGAGGATGATGGTGTAGTACTGCTGGGGGAGATGGATCGGCTACCTGGAAACACGTAGGGAACGGTATCGAGATTGTTGACAGGAACCTTCGCGTCCTCGCCGAACCTGCCGGAAAAGGGTACAGCGAGATCCGACGACGAGGTCAGGGTCGGGGATTCCCCAAAACTGGGAGAGTTGGAAGAGTGTGCGCTCGTAGGTGGCCCAGATTCCCCGCCGGAAGAAGTATTCTGGCCGATGTTTTGCTGCCAAGAGTGGTCTCGGTGGGATCCATGGACGTTGTACGAGTAAGGTCCATATTTCGCGCCGCGCTGAGTGAGAGAGTGCGAAGAGTTTTCATTGGAGACGTCTCCGGCGGCGTACT
The DNA here is from genome assembly GCA_029378395.1 of Mycena leptocephala. Taxonomy (NCBI): domain Eukaryota; kingdom Fungi; phylum Basidiomycota; class Agaricomycetes; order Agaricales; family Mycenaceae; genus Mycena; species Mycena leptocephala. The sequence goes on along the minus strand of JARJLF010003330.1, from coordinate 8,604 downwards.
GCATGGATGGGGAATGGCTGTAGGTGTTGGCATTATACCCACTGCACATTGACGGATCGTCGTGGGACCTGTACGCCATGCCCTCGGCCCCGTAGGTGTGCAGCTGCGAGGACCCCATATGACCGTTGAGCATGGGTTGAGGAAGTGGAGGTAGTTCTTCGTTCTCGCCGGTCTTTCTCGACTGCCAAAGAGTCCTCCAAAACTTTTCGCGCTCGCGATATTCGTGACGCAAGCTTGCATTTTGCTGCCGCAGCTCCTGGGCCTCCGCGCGGGTCTCACGACAAGAGTCCTGCAGTTGTAGGACGACGCTCTCGAGGCTGGTAACTGTATAGCACGATAAAGAAATGAATAAATCTCGAGAATATGGCAAAATATTTTTTGTACCTGTTTCTTCGAGAGTAGCGATATAGTTTGCCCTCCGGGCCCTGAATGCTGCCTGTGCATCGGCGTTCTTCTTCTTTCGTAGCGCAATATCGGACATGCGGTCTTTTATCGCAGGGGAGGAGATTCTAAGCGATTGTATATCTTTCAAGAGATTTGACATACCTTTGGATGTATCTTCGCTATTTTTTGGCATGGACGGTCGTAGGGGTCGTAGAGGATTAGAAAGAAGGTTAATAGGGTACTTGGGGATTTTTTACGCGCAAATTTGGAGGCCTACAAGAGGTCGAAGGGGAAAAAGTCCCAGCGAGCAGAAATGGGTCCAGATCTCAATCAAGCACACTAAAAGCACGACTCGGCGTGTAAATGACTCGTAGGATCACCAAATGGCTGGGGGCGCTCTGTGTATTAAAGAAAACGATATTAGGGAGGTTTGGGTGTTGTCGGTTGTTTGATTCGAGTTCGCGGAGCAGCAGAAAAGCGTACAGTCCACAACCAGGCTAAATGGCTCGCACGTCGCAGCACCAAGGACGGTATGGGTGGAAGGAGAAGGAGGAGGACTCGGGTGTATCACCTTGTTGTTATAAGCATGGTAGGAGAAGATTCGAATCCAGCCACGAGGAGTAGGCCGCGGACCCTACCTCATCAATCGCTGTGATAACTTAAGTTGCAGTGGCGTCTCGCGTTCGATTCCGAAGGTTACTGTCAGGTCCTGAGGCACGGACAAAAAATATATCTAGATTCCACGGACTACGCTGCAAGCAGGCGCGCCACACCTGGAGCAGTCTTGGGGGTCGGACGGCCATCTCCGACACTATGCTACGGATTTCATTCATCTCCTTCCTGCTCGCCGTCTCCCTCTAGATCCAGCGTTTCCATGTTTGTTCCTTGTCCATCAAGCACGCAGGCCACCCTCCGTCCAACACGACCGTTCAACGCCAAATACACGGGCCCAGATCCGCCGTACGCCAATTCTCGCCGTCCCTTAATCGGCATCGGTATCGAGGCCAGCTGAGAAGAAATGAGCACATGCCCGTTCACTTGGGTTGAAACCTACTTGGCCTTGTTCCCAGAGTTCCATCGCACGGTGCATCAAATCTTCCCGGGCTGGTATCCTTACATACTCGGCGGGGCTTAGCTCTTGATACTCTAGTTCACTGTAGCCCACCGTCGCGATAAACGCTCCCCCTAATCACGATCAGCAAGGAATTGAGTAGAACACTTCATTCAGCCCACCCGGTTGGTTACGAATCCGGTAAACAATTACGATGCACGAATCGTCGAAGAATTGAGCGTCTAGGATCTCGAGATGAAGTGGTCCTGCTTCTTCCTGTTCCGCGGGAAGCATTCCATCGAGAAGCGCAATGCCAACGGAGGGAGGCAATTGGGAAGGCTTACCGCCGAAGCGGACTCGTGCTAGACACACTGATGTCCCTTGAGCAGTTGCCACGTCTTCAGGCAGAATCAGCTCACGCACAGAAGGTCCGATTTAGCGAAGCAGAAGGTATATGCATTGCGAGATATTGCACAAGTTCATCGTCCTGCACAGGCCGAATCAGGTATGGCAACTTCCCGAGGCATCTAGTCGACGTACCTCGTTCTCACTCAAAATGATCCGTTCGCGGATACTAATCTGTGGATTCGATTGCGGTGCTGGCCTCGCTTGTGTCGCCTGGCTTGCTATAGAATCCCGTCTAGCCGAAACCAAAGCAGAACGTGAGGTTGCTCCGGCTGCGCCATCAAAAACTCGTTGGCATCTTGATGCTAATTCCTGTACTAGGGCGTCGAGGTTCGATCCAGATGGTTTAATTCATTCTGAGTGGTAGTCTAGCACAAATTAGTGGGAAAAAATCGGAATTGGACGCGCAGGGCAAACATACCACTTGCCACTTCGTTTGATCAACTGCAGCCCGTGCATGCTCAATTGTAGTGCGGAGAGTCAGATTACTGTCTACAATACCGAGCTCTCGAGGGTTGAATTGAGGAACAGGACCCATGAACCATTTATCGATGGAGCTGACAACCAAACCTGACGTGAAGTAATTATTAACTTCCAAAACATCGTGGCGGAGTTGAGGCTGAAAATCGTTTGGCGTATTCGCAGCAGTTGTTTCTGCCAAAAAGAGGGTTTGAACAGGAGAGGAAGAACAGGCTGTGTTCGGCGTACCGGCGCGAATCCATGTTATAAATTCTTTGAACCTTGCAAGTTCACGACGAGTCACGGCAGCCAGCCAGCTTGCAATAAATATTGCTCGACCGGTTAAATCGAGACAAATTTCAATATCTTGCGTCACAAGCTGAAATGAGGCATATTGTGATCTTCGGAATGAGAATGTTTTGGATTTCGATAAAATAATAATGCTCACAACTGGGACCAACCTAGAACCTCTTCCAATATAAGGTGAAGACGTTGGCACGCGGGAGCCACCCTCTTTTCAGAAAAGTCGCGTAACTTGACGATAGCTTCTGTAACTGATGATTCCCACTTTTGAATACCCTGTTTAGAAGTAAGTACATTAGACATTGGTTGCATATTTGTTTTACCCTCTCGCTCATTTGTTCGCCACTACCCAAAAAATCTGAAAGCGCTTCTGATGCTCTGCCAGTGAGCAGGAGACAGGTGAGATCCAGTATTGCCGTTGGTTCCTGCTCTAAAACGATGTTCAGATGATGGAGAATAGCCGAGGATTAATAATGCGGCATACGTCCGAATTGCTCTCTTTGCCTTTTTTCCAAAGCTCTGATCCACTTGGGTCCAAGCTCCCTTGCGCCACTAAGACTCTCAGAACCGAACCATACCGCCCGCATCTCTTTGATGACGCGAATACAGTACCATACAAGCTCTCGGGAACTTGAGGACACTCTGGCCATGTCTCGTATCTGTCGGTCTTCAAGCATGGGAAGCTGAACATATATAGGAGACAGATTTGTAATTGCTCCGTGCGCAGTTTCTTGAGGGTGAACAATGAAGACGGGACGCTTTGGGATTTTGAACAGGGACGGTATCAATAAGTTGGGGCCAAGGGAGATCGGCCCAAGGTAATAGCTCCCATCAAGAAAACAGTGGATGTCGCCAGCATGGTCGGTGACCACTAGAATGCTGTCTAGGTTGGCGTCGTCTACGACATCCAAATGGCCATTGCTAGGATCCTGTTGTTTGACATTCGAGCTCATCGAGGCGATTATTGGATCTGAATTCAGCGTAGGCCAGCTTTTGATGACATCCGGATGGGACGACTTGGGGTTCGCCCTGGTTTGAGAGCCTTGAAATGCGAACAGATCAGTGGCACTAGAAAGTCATTTTAGCATGTACGTTGCTAATGGGATTGCAGTTGCTGACGTGAGTTTTTGAGACTCTTCTTGCAAGCTATCGAGAAGAGGCAGTGTTCTGAGAATCGAATGTGAGGTCCCAGGCTTGAAATCTAGATTTAAGATCTTTACACCTCGAAGAGTTGAGAGCGTAAACGTACAATCAAGCCATTTCTTTTGAAAATGTCTGGGATTGCTTTCACACTAATGATCTTCTCTGTTCGAAACCACCACACATCTATGATGTTCCTGGAGCCAGCAGAGGGGGCAGGCAACAGAATGGAGCGCTCCTCGTGCCCGTCCTGAACAGAATGAAGTGTCACGCGAGGAGGATCATGGGCAACTGCTATGCTCTGTCCTGGTGGGAGAACAGTTAACAAGTGGGAGTTGAACCGGTTCAAAGTATAGTATACCGTCAGGGCTCCAAGCAAGACCAACGATCTGCTCGCTACTTTTATCGTCGGTTCCGACATCGACTTCCCATGTTTTAGAGCCTTGCATCTTCCAAAGACTCATCCGATCTCTGCCACCGAGGCGAGAGACAAGAACTAGAAGGTCCTTGTCCGGGCAACATGCGGATGCAAGTAATCTGCATACTGACGGGAGATGGACTGCTGCCAATGAAGCGAAATTTTGTTCCATAGCTCTAATCGTGGCAGGAAACACGACAAGTCACGGCACGTGCAAAAGTGACACACCAAACAGCACGTACACAAGACTTAAATACTACGATTTTTTACGTTTGCCGATTTTTTTCCCCAACCGCCCAGGCGCATCACCCTTTTTTGATCGGACGCCTTCCCCGCCACTCCCTTTTTGACCAAAATCTCTGTCGAATGCACCTCCAGTACGGGCTGTAACTTTTCGGCTACTCCGTTTTGCCTTTTTAGTGGGCGGTCGTGGAATTTGAATTCCTATTTTGGGAGGGCGAGCACTCTTCTTTGCAGAACGAATGGCTGCCTGCGTGGCTCGGTCATCCCCAAGTTCCTGGTCCTCCTCCATAGCAAGTTTCCGTCGCTTGGCTTTACGTGTAAGGCCAGAGAACTTATCTCTTTTGGGCTGTCATAAAATATCAAGGTCAACGCCAAACAATTACGAGATTCCATATTGTACATGCCTTCTCAGGAGAGAGCGCCTGCTCTTTGCCCTTTTTGCCTGGGATGGCGCTTGCTTCATACTGTTGTTTACTCACGGCTGGAAGAGTCTCATCGGAAAAGGCGCTGCAAGACGGAGACGGACAGACCTTCGGCGCTCAGTTTTTCTTTACTGGTCTGGAACCAAGTCCGCGCAGGCCTCGAGTAAATTTCGGCCTCGTGTTCTATCATGTTCTGCCCCTTCTTCAACTCCATTTCGGCTTGACGAAACTAGATAGAGGTGAGCATTATTGCATTGGCGAAAGATGAAGTAATAGTAAACCTGTTTCTCTTCCTTCTCTTCTTTGAGGATTTCAGAGATCTCATCTTTCAACTCTTCTAATTTTTCCGCCCATTTCGAAACGGCTTCCGGCGGTACAATTCGGTGGCGAATCTGGTCTGCGTCAGACCCGTGCTTGATTGCCGCCTTGAGCATTTTGCGATCAGCCTCGCCAACGAGGGTCACAGAACTAGAAGCATTATGTCAAAGAGAGCGTAGACTGAACCAAAAAACAAGCTTACCGTCCTTTTTTGCCGGCTCGAGCCGTCCGTCCAACGCGATGAAGATATTGAGCCAGTTGACCTGGCATGTCGTAATTAATGACAGTCTCAATGCCTTTGATATCAAGACCACGAGAAGCCAAGTCAGTCGCCATTAGATAGTCAACGGACCCGTCTCGGAAGCGTTGCAAAGCAGCGAGCCGCTACAAGAAGATTAGAGCGAATAAAAGGCATAAACACAAATTCGAACCTGTTCCTGTGTAAGGTCGCCATGCAATTCGTCGCATTTCATACCTAGGAGACTGAATACGATCCGCATCTGGTGGGCCAGCTTTTTACTGCGGAGGAAAATTATGACATTCGCCTTGAAAGTCCTTTTGCACAATGTGGCAAGTAATGCGGATCGCTCTGCTTCTTTGCCAGCGCGAACGCGAACGAACTCTTGTACGAGACCACGAGCGGTACTCCGCTTCGGGTCGACAAAGAGCCTCACAGGCTTGTTCAAAGACATCCTGACCAATTCGTCAACCGAGTCAGTCATGGTAGCAGAGAACAGCATTGTTTGGCGCGAAGTCGGACAGGATTTGACAATCTCAGTCAATTCATCCGCAAAACCATCCGAGAGCATCCTGTCAGCTTCGTCTAAAACCAGGATATCTAGAGTATCCAACGTGAAGGAAGGAGAGTTGTGTATGTGGTCTATGAGCCGACCAGGTGTTGCGATCACGACGTCAGGACGGCTACGCAGAGTAATCTCCTGGGACTTGACGGACAAGCCACCTAATGAAAAGTCAAGGGCAATTCACAGCTGGGAACAAGGGACATACCAACTATCAGACAAAATCGAATGTCAGTGTGAGTTGCCAGCTTGCACCCAACCTCGAAACACTGAACTGCCAGTTCTCTCGTTGGCACAAGAACCAGACAACGGGTCGCCGCCGACTTGCTGCCCTTCTCTCTGTACAACAGACGCTCGATCATCGGGATGATAAAAGCTGCAGTCTTTCCAGAACCGGTCACAGCCCCACCGACGACATCCTTCCCTAGCAATGCGACTGGGATGGTCGCTGCTTGAATGGGCGTAGGTTTGAGAAATCCAAGGGTAGTAATGGCTTTAAGGATCGGACGAGCGAGATTCATAGTTAAGAATGAAGAATGCTCCTCCGTCGATGTGATTTCAGAGTCAAAGAAGGCTGCTTTTCGGTCCTTCTCAGCTTGAGTTTCGGGCTCAGATTCGTCGTCGGAAGAATCTGACATGTCCTCGTCCTCCGCATCCTCCTCTTGACCCGGGGCGTCTTCGCCAGACGACGCGAGCGGATCGTCATCATCACTAGCGTCGTCCTCTTCACGCAGTGAATCAAAATCATCCTCTTCTCCATCACTGTCCTCGTCGCCTTCGCTTGCACTGTCTTCTTCCTCCACAGCTCTTTTCCGTTTCGTTCCAAGTTTCCGGCGAGCGATGATGTCGTCGACCGATATAGGCTCTGGTTTCGTTCCGCCTTTGACGACGTCGTGTATTGCGGTTTGGTGATCCAATATGTCTGCATAAGGGTCCCCAGAGAGGTCGAAGACGAACTCTGGGTTTAGGTCGGCGTCATCCTTGGGCTTCGTGGGAAGATTGTCCTCGACGTCCGAGTCGATGGTCAGTACATAGTCGTCCATTTCTCCAAGATTTGGTCGAGGACTCGAACCAAGCCGTTGAAGTTGCAGGTTAAAAAATATTTGGCAAAGTATGTTTCTAGCTCCGCGTCTGCATGACCTAACCCCATTTTGAGTTTGTTGATCCTACTCACCCGCTTGTTGATTCAACCACAAATTTCGGATGTTGAGTTTGCTTTTTTGACTTGTTGAACAAGCTTTAGAAGATGTTGACTTGCCCAGGATTTACCTTGTTGACTCAACACCATATTTTACATATGTTCTGTGTTGATCCAACCAACTATTGTGTTGTTGATCCAACCCCAGATTTTGTTCTTTTGTGTTGATTAAACCCAGGTTCAAGTTGGTGACTTGACTCAAGATTTTTTCCAACACATCAATCTTTTAATTTTTGTCGGTGAATCTACATGTCAGTCTACATGCCGAATACACGAATCTCAATAGGATTTTTTTAATGCAGCATTCGGATCCGGAGGAGGAGGTTAGACAATGATATTGTTGAATCTAGGCTCGCACCAGCCTTCGTGAATTCTGAAGGCCTCATATTATTATAATGGAGGACCACAGAGGAACTCTATATCAACCGAGGTACGAGGAAGTACTGATATAGAGTGTCTGTCAAGAGAGACTAAGAGGAACTATGTATACATTATCTTACCTTCGCAGCAGAACTGGTGCCGCCCAGCGACTTGCTTTTCTGAATATTGAGAAAGGGTTATGCAGCTGTAACAACACTCGTTTGAACGACCCTGCCAGTGAAGTGTTCCGAAATTCGCAAATAGCAAGTAGCAGGCTCAACCAGGGCTGTATGCTGCTTCTATGAGCCCCGGGGCCACGCAACAGATAATAATGACCCTTGTGTTCCATTGACAGGATTCATGCAGCATGCTAAAGTCCTTCCTATAATGGCTCTGGAGAAGGGAAGATCACAACAATATCATTTCGGAAAAACTGAGGTTGAGTCAACAAGTTCATTATAAAAGTGAGGTTGGATCAACACCCGTAACTGAGGTTGAATCAAGAATGTAATCTGGAGTTCCTTCAACAGCCCAAAACCGGGGTTAGATCAACAAGTTCGAAGAGTTGGATCAAGACAACGATGTAGTTAGCTCAACACCAAGAGTAAGCCAAGTCAACAGCAGGTTTCCGAAACGACGGTAGGGTCAGGATGCTCGGCGTTGGTTAGATCAACAAACAGAAACCGTGGTTGGATCAGCATCAGCTGGAGCTACTAACATATTTTCGAAATATTTGATCGACACGGGCCGGGTTCCCGACAGCACCACGTGATTCGAGCGCAAAAGAAATCTTTTTCAGTTGGGAAACGGAAAGCTGGATAAATAGATTGACGGATGCGAGCCTTGTTTACATTCGATGATAGAGTACAATTACAGGATTGGGATGATGGGTATAAGCATGACAAGTCGTGGCAATGTCGACTGGAGAATACAATATCGGTGCAATGGCCGCCAATAAATCACCATCTACCATGAGAGAGCTTGCGCATCTTCGCAATGTCCTTCGCTTGGATCCCCAGACTCGAGTTATCTCGCGACATAACCCTGGGTGGGCTGGGACCATCAAAGTCCGACTCCGGTGGGGCAATACGCGACTTTTGCAT
>JARJLF010000333.1:0-228158 GCA_029378395.1 Mycena leptocephala | reverse complement strand
TTTGACCCTGGAATCAAGTGGAATCAAGTGGAATGAAGGTCAGCGAAGCGGGGGCTTCAAAGTCAGGAAGCTTACTCAGCAAGGTGCTTCCAGAATTGAGGGTCCTCAATCAGCGCCAGGATTTCTCTCGCCCCGGTTTTCGCATCAGCCTTGGCTCCGGTGTATTGGATGAGGGTCTCATAATCCTGGAGATACAGGCCGCACATCGGTGGCGACAGAGTAAGGCAAAAATACATCATGAAATGATGGGAAGATAAGAGTAAGGAGGCAGTGAGTGTCTTTGAAGCGATCAGTGACTTCTGCTGTTAATTGCCGCCATACATGGTATTTCGAGTTCAAGGACTTCTCCGACGGTAAGATTCACCTAATAGAGTAATCAGTAGCAAGGAGTCGGGCCAATTTTCGCTCGGTCGACACGTCGACCAGCTCGCATTAGGACGGACACCTGCACGGAATGAGCTCCAGATTTTGTCGTGGCTGGTTATATGTTTTCCTCGTTTAAATTGCTCCCTACTATCCCCCCGAGAGCTCGGACACTTACAGCCGTTTGCGGAACTTAGGGTGCGGCCGTTTTTTTTCTATTTTCAGCTGTTTTGGGCAGGACAGCTGCTGTGGCTCAATTCTCATCCGTTTACTTTGGGAGTATGCTCAATCTATTCAGAATTTTTATGCGCAGTTTTCTGTGTCTTAATATTTGTCACTTTGTCCTCGGATCAAATTTATGGCCCAGGTAGGCATATTTTGGGATATTTCCAGGCAGGACAGCTCTAGGATCGGCATTTCAGCCCCGATTGCCCTAACTTTTTTATACGCTAGACTTCTATGTATAGTCCAGTCCCTGAAATACCGGGATAGTGGATATTCCTCCTGCTTTCAATCTAGTGGTCAGGAAATGTTGGGTAGATTTAATCTCAAACAGCTTGCTGTTTCAATATGGAAGCCGGGCATCATAGAGAGATTGCATTCACTATCCCGGTATTTCAGCAACTAGCTTATGCATAGATGTCCACCATATAAAAAATTTAGGGTAATCGGGGGTGAAATGCTCATCCTAGAGCTGTCCTGCCTGGAAATATCCCAAAATATGCCCACTTGGGCCATAAATTTGATCCGAGGACAAAGTGACAATCTTAGGACACAGAAAACTGCGCATCAAAATTCTGAATAGATTGAGCATACTCCCAAAGTAAACGGACGAGAATTGAGCCCACAGCAGCTGTCCTGCTCAAAACAGCTGAAAACAGAAAAAAAACGGCCGCACCCTAAGTTCCGCAAACGGCTGTAAGCAGAATTACATAATGAATATCATCGTTTCCAGGGGGGTTTCGGAGGAATCTGAATAGAGAGATCGACTGCAATCAGAGGGTACATATAAGGTTTGACTCGAACCACCCACTTCTCGTCGAACGACACTGAATGTTTTGTTGAGTCTTGTTGTCCGAGAAATAGGTAAACATCAAAATTTGATTCCCACAGGCATGGTTAACTGCATCACCCCCAAACTCCACATGGAGGCCCATATGCATCCTATCAAATTCCTACATTCACCAGAAGCCCAAAAATTGCCTGGAAAAATACCCATAGACACCATTTTTGTCGGGTGCATAACCCATTATGTAATATAGGCAAAAACTGACATTTTCAGCTATTGCGAGGTAGGGCACTTACAGGCCTGACATTTTGCAGGAACATAATAATATGGTAGAGTAACAGTCTGAACACATCCTTCCATGATTATGTTCATCTCAAGATTCTCATGGGTATGACTTCAGGGAAAAGAGGGGAAATCACAAGTTCAACAAATAAATAGGGCACATAACGGCCAGGTTTTGACACATATCATACAGACTGTGCTCTGCTTGCAATTGGCGCTTTTCGCTTGGCAGGTATGGTACTCGTACTCGGTGTCGATCCAACACCATTGCCAATTCCTTTGGATAAAAGGTGAGTACTTTATGACTGTATGGATTGCTACACTTACTGATGTCAAATCATCGCCATTGGCTGCCAGTGTTGTGGCAACTGCTGCCACAACTGCTGCCTATAAAAACGGTACCAGTTAGATAGTTTAATAATATTCGTAGGGAAGTGCGGCCACCTTGCACTGCTCGGTCGGATGTTTCGCCAAGGCATTCATCCCAAAGGGGATCATTATGATTTCATCACCCACAGCACTGCGTTTTGCAAGTTGAATTCTGAGTGCCTCCAATTCGCCAATTGAAGCCTCTGGAGACTTTGAATTGGCCTTTGTTTGTGCTTCAATCCATTCGGGGATTTCTCGAAAGCGTTCCCAAAATTTGCGTGACTGGAATAAGTTAGAAGAGGTGTTTGACCTGCCAAACACGGTCTATGCAGGCGAGGCGCCTCAAGGCGTCGCGTCCTTTCCCTTTTCGGCTTCCTTGACCCGCTACATATATATATATCAGCTCTTTCATGATTTCATTCTTCGTCCTCATCCTCTACCTACACTCACATAGCTCGATAGACTAGATTGGCCGCTACTCCTCCTGCAGTCTCTTGAGCCGCTGGCTCTCCGCTGCATTTCCTGTGGCTCAAGCGCGGTCCCTTACGGTCCGAGCGAGAGAGCTTCTGGCAACCAATCGAATTCTCGTTTGTCCCCAAAACCTCTCTCCCTCTCTTCCACACGACGAGCAAGGTAGATCCATGATGTTATCCAAGTCAAATAACTTATTCACCTTTGAAGTAGACCGCCATTTAGCCTTGAAATATTGTTCAACAAGTCATAGGGGAGGTTTCTGTCCCGGAATTGGGCCTCCGGCTGCTTCACCTACACTCCACGCGTTCCAGACTTCAGCAAGATTCATGTCATTCAGTGACTTTGAGAGCTTCCAGATATCGAACAATGTCTTAGGGTCGTAGATGAGTGAGAAGATTTAGGGCCATGCAACAGATTTATGGCCGAAAATCGGCGGCCAGATGAGATTTGCAGCCCCTATTGACGGTCAGAGTTTATCAAATTTTGGCGGCAGAAATATGCGTCAGAAAAACACGAACCAGGCTTGTGAAATGCTGACAGTGGAGGAAGCACTAAATCCACTTGAGTTCTGGGTCTAGGAGCATCCTTTCGGACAGGTGAGGCGCAGAAAAAGGCCCGGAGAGAGCGGTCATCAGCCTCATATAGTCCCGTGTCTTCATCAGTGCGAGTTTCTGCATCTATAAATAATGAGGTGTCCGGGATTTGCGCATGGATAAAATGGATTGTCATCGGATTGTGAGAAGGAAAGTGTTTAAGCGTTTGAAATTTCGGCTGACAGGACATAAGATTGAGTCGATCAATATCAACTGGGCCGGGCCTCACCTGAACGTGTATAAGTCTCGTTGGAATAGCCTTTGGCTGGAGAAAGGACTGTGGTTCTTCGTTCTAGCTTCTGCTCAAATACCTCAAACATCCACTTGCGTACATCGGGGTTTTGAAGGGCAGGAAGTTTGAATAATGCGGACTGGGTCTGAACTTGATAGATTGCTGCGGCAAACTGAAAAGTTAAACGATGAGATGAGAACAAGACCTGAGAAAAAGGAGAGGCTGGCCCACTTGAAACATGTATGGACGAAGCTCAATAACCATTTGCCAGTAGTTTGATGCACCAGTGAGGTTCTGTGTACCTTGGACAAATAATGCGAGTTCCATTACCACCACGACACTGTTAATGTTGCATACCTTCAATCTTTTCCAGAATGCTCTCTGCATCAGGACACATGAGGGAGAGAAAGGCTTCGGGGACACGGACATGGTGCCAGATGGGATCATAATTTTCGTGTACCTTGTAGCCATGCATTCCGAGTATCGCCTGTTGAAACAGTTAAATATTGTGGACATAGGAAAATAAATCCTTCTTGCAATTTTCGGAAGTGCGGGAGCATAGGGATCCATATAAGTCCCCAGGGACCAGCCCAGTTTGGCTGTGTCGGAACAGTCCACCCTTAAAATCCACTAGATCAGTAAGGAAGAAGCTGAATGGCAGAGGAGCTAACCCCATTCTTCCTTGAGGATAGCCAAGCATGTGGCGGGGAAGATGCTGTTCTATGTTCGACTCAAAATTGGACTTCTTGTAGGCCATACAATACAGGTTGTAAAGGCTGTTCTCGTTGCATGGTACAACGGGATTAGCACCAAACAGAAGACGTATCTATATTCAGTGGGCACAGTGCTTGGGAGGACATAATGGGACAGGTAAATTCTGCCAGCTCTTGTTGCTCTCCTAATCGTTAGAAATTTTCTTGGGTAACTCGTAAAGATCATGAAGCCAATGAAAATACAAAGCCATTTCCCCAAAAGGGCAAACTTCTGGGTTCCTGTGTGCAATGAACGTGGTGTAGCTCGGGTTCACAATCTAAAGAGGAATAAACTGAGTGGTCATATTTTGGTTTGTCAAAAGTTAGATCACACCGTCTTCATGCCCACCATTTGAATGCACCTCTATTGTGCCAGGTCACACTTTTCAAAATGCCAGTCATTTGAACGCACCTCTACTGTGCCAGGTCACGCTTTTCAAAATGCCAGCCCTTTGAATGCACCTCTATTGTGTCAGGTCATGGTTTTCAAAATGCCAGCCATTTGAATGCAGCTCTATTGTGTCAGGTCATGCTTTTCAAAATGCCCGCCATTTGAATACAGCTCAATTGCATTAGGTCATGCTTTCCAAAATGCCCGCCATTTGAATGCACCTCTATGGTGTCAGGTCATGCTTTTCAAAATGCCAACCCTTTGAATGCACCTCTATTGTGTCAGGTCATGCTTTTTAAAATGGTAGCCATTTGAAATTGAATGCATCTCTATTGCATCAGGTCATGCTTTTTCAAAATGCCCGCCATTTGAATGCACCTCCATTGCCGCTCTTACATGTCCATCTCCAACCCCAAGCAATATCCTTACATATCCCATCCGTGTACTGCTGCATAGCCTTCCTGGCCAGTTACAGCATAGATTAGAAATTCAATTCAATTCAATTCAACCTCCATTGTGCCAGGTCATGCTTTTTAAAATGCCAGCCATTTGAATGCAGGTCTATTGTGCTGCTTTTCAAAATGCCGGCCATTTGAATGCAGCTCGATTGCATCAGGTCATGCTTTTCAAAATGCCAGCCATTTGAATGCAGCTTGAATGCGTCAGGTCATGCTTTTCAAAATGCCTGCCATTTGAATGCACCTCCATTGCACCAGGTCATGCTTTTCAAAATGCCAGTCATTTGAATGCAGCTCTATTGTGTCAGGTCATGCTTTTCAAAATGGTGGCCATTTGAAATTGAATGCATCTCTATTGTGCCAGGTCATGCTTTTCAAAATTCCAGTGATTTCAATGCACCTCCATTGCCCCAGGTCATGTTCAAAATGTCAGCCATTTGAAATTGAATGCATCTCTATTGCATCAGGTCATGCTTTTCAAAATGCCCGCCATTTGAACGCACCTCTATTGTGTCAGGTCATGCTTTTCAAAATGCCTGCCATTTGAATGCAGCTCGATTGTGTCAGGTCATGCTTTTCAAAATGCCCGCCATTTGAACCACGTCTATTGTGTCAGAACACACCTCTATTGTGTCGGGTCATGCTTTTCAAAATGCCTGCCATTTGAATGCACCTCTATTGTGTCAGGTCATGCTTTTCAAAATGCCTGCCATTTGAATGCACCTCCATTGCATCAGGTCATGCTTTTCAAAATGCCTGCCATTTGAATGCAGCTCAATTGTGTCAGGTCATGCCTTTCAAAATGGCAGCCATTTGAAATTGAATGCATCTCTATTGCATTAGGTCATGCTTTTCAAAATGCCCACCATTTGAATGCACCTCTATTGTGTCAGGTCATACTTTTCAAAATGCCTGCCATTTGAATGCACCTCCATTACACCAGGTCATGCTTTTCAAAATGGCATTCATTTGAAATTGAATGCATCTCCATTTCAAATGGCCGACATTTTGAAAAGCATGACCTGGAGCAATGGAGGTGCATTCAAATGGCTGGAATTTTGAAAAGCATGACCTTATGCAATTGAGCTGCATTCACACGGCTGGCATTTTGAAAAGCATGACCTGATGCAATAGAGGTTCTTTCAAATGGCAGGCATTTTGAAAAGCATGACCTGATGCAATAGAGGTGCATTCAATTTCAAATGGCTGCCATTTTGAAAGGCATGACGTGACACAATCGAGCTGCATTCAAATGGCATTTTGAAAAGCAGCGCAACAGACCTGCATTTAAATGGCGGGCATTTTGAAAAGCATGACCTGACACAATAGAGGTGCATTCAAATGGCGGGCATTTTGAAAAGCATGACCTGACCCAATCGAGTTGCATTCAAATGGCTGGCATTTTGAAAAGCATGACCTGGTGCAATGGAGTTGCATTCAAATGGCAGGCATTTTGAAAAGCATGACCTGATGCAATCGAGCTGCATTCACATGGCTGGCATTTTGAAAAGCATGACCTGACACAATGGAGCTGCATTCAAATGGCAGGCATTTTGAAAAGCATGACCTTATGCAATTGAGCTGCATTCACACGGCTGGCATTTTGAAAAGCATGACCTGATGCAATAGAGGTTCTTTCAAATGGCAGGCATTTTGAAAAGCATGACCTGATGCAATAGAGGTGCATTCAATTTCAAATGGCTGCCATTTTGAAAGGCATGACGTGACACAATTGAGCTGCATTCAAATGGCATTTTGAAAAGCAGCGCAACAGACCTGCATTTAAATGGCGGGCATTTTGAAAAGCATGACCTGACACAATAGAGGTGCATTCAAATGGCTGGCATTTTGAAATGCATGACCTGATGCAATAGAGATGCATTCAATTTCAAATGGCTGCCATTTTGAAAAGCATGGCCTGACGCAATAGAGCTGCATTCAAATGGCTGGCATTTTGAAAAGCATGACCTGACACAATAGAGATGCATTCAATTTCAAATGGCTACCATTTTGAAAAGCGGTGCAATAGACCTGCATTCGAATGGCTGGCATTTTGAAAAGCATGACCTGGCGCAATGGAGGTGCATTCAAATGGCTACCATTTTGAAAAGCATGACCTGATGCAATAGAGATGCATTCAATTTCAAATGGCTGCCATTTTGAAAAGCATGACCTCAAATGGCTGGCATTTTGAAAAGCGGTGCAATAGACCTGCATTCGAATGACTGGCATTTTGAAAAGCATGACCTGAAAGGCAATTGCAGCAACCCAATGCACGACGGCATGTGCACTGCGCTGGTGAAGGCATACAGCTTGCTGCAATCCCGAGTTTTGTTGTGCGGCTCAGCGAATTGGAGCATACACACCGGATTCTAGGTCTCGGATTTGTTTAGGTAGATCGTAGCCTGTAGATGCCCTCCAAGTTCGGAGGCAGTGTCATCTCGCGCACTCCAGAGGTATGTTTGACCCATATGAGGCACGAGCATTACTATAGAGTGTCTATCTAGAGAGACTAGGTTTCGCCGGGAATCCCAGGTTCGGAAGTGTAATCTACGTTCAAAACAGGTCAAAAACTAGTCCTTTGGTTACCACGCCATCATACCAATACCATAGGGAAAGAGTGTTGGATACATCAGTGGAAATATCTCTCTTTTCTTCAAATATGAATGACAGGTGTTGCATACAGAGAGAGTAGCTGGACCGCCGTCATTTGGGAATGAAACACCAGCTGGACGGCGATGGGTTTAATCAACAATAAACGGGCAAGATTAACCACTGATTCGAGTGATTGGGGTTGGGCCTCGCAACGTTGTTGGAGGGCCGGCACTGTTGCTGTGTGTCCGTGCTGATAGAGACTAAACGGGAGAATTTGTATTGCTCGACAAATGTGCGATACGGGGTGGTAGTGATTGTATGTATGTACTTGCCTCACCGGGGCCAGTGCCGGGGAATGGGCTTGTGCTTATGCTGAGAGTCTCGCTCACAGTTGTCAGTTAATAGTTTGAGATGCAGCGCTACACGTAGAAAAATAGACACACCCTGGTCCAAATAATTCTCTCGGGGATCCAGTACTATTACCGACTGCCTAGTGGGCCACTTGGATAATAGCATGCGATGAACTTGAGTATTTGAGGATTTTGCACTCCTAGTAAAACTACCTAGGTTTCATGTCAATCCGTTGAGAACTGATTGAGTTATGGGGAATTCTTTGGAACCATCACTGCGTTCCGGTCCCCGCTAAACTTAGCCTCAGTCTAGTCGGCTAGCCATAGCCACCGAGATGACTCAGTGTAGTTGAGTCTAGTTGGCCTAGGCATGGTCTCCGTAGCTCGGTTTATGTCTGGCTAGCTCTTGGTAGCTATCTGTAGGTCTTTGTGGCTGAGTTTGCCTCAGCCTGGCTCTGTCTAGTTGGCTATGCAGAGCTAGGAAGATGTATTTATATCCTTGGTGCCTCTGCAGTGGAAGAGTAAATTTCATTGAAATTTCAGTGATTCTAGCTCTGTGTAGCTGAGGCTAGTCATCTGGACTTAGCTACGCATACCTACGCTGATCTGAGTTTAGCCGGCTACGCACAGTCCACATGAGCTAAAATTAAATTGAGTTTAGGCGGCTAGGCAGAGACTGTAGCCGGCTACGCACAGCTAGGCACAGTCGTCATGAGCTAGGCAGACTAAGTTTAGCAGGTAGCGGAACGCAGTGCATCTCAAAACAGGAATTTTCTCATCCGTGACTTTGGTACTGCCATCTGCTGTAAACATGATTCAGATGTATGAATAAGGTCTGTGGAATATTTCTGCTATTTTCTTCCATGTTTTGAGCTCAACCGTATTTTGTAAGAATCTTCTTCGTTGCAAAAGTCTTGTGCTCGGCACGCTCTGGTGGTGTCAATTCTGCGAGAAAATATTCCTAACCGGATAACAGATACAGTGAATGTACATATTTTAAGCCACTTTCCTCGGAAAGAGGCGAGAAACTCAGTCCAAGAGCAGTCGAACAAGTGACAGGTCAACCCAAAACGATCGCGTCTCGACGGGGTTACACGTGATCGTCACTAATGATCAATCTGAGAGCTGACAAGCGGCTGAGGGACCGCTCCGCAGTCCCTCTTCCTCTTTCCCATTAGCGGATCCATATTATAAATGTATGTACAAAGTCAGACAGCATTGTTCTACTTATACTGAGCTTGTAGTAAATTGCAGCATAGCAAAAAAAAGAGGCTTTTGGCATGTGGCTGTGCCACCGCCAACACGCCGGTGTCGCCAATTCCCGAACTTCTTCGAGTTTAACCCTAATATTCCAAAGTCTCGGTGCTGGCCTGGCAGTGGTTCAGTATGTGCGCTCAGAAACATGCCTTCGTGAAATGCTTGCACGTTACCTGGGAGATAAATCTCGAGAAGGCGAGATTCAACCCTAATTCTTGCTCGGTGGGGAAGCGGTCGGCGCGAGTCTCTCGGTCTGTCGTGGGTGTCATGCGGAGGGGGTGCGGTGGGGAATTTCGGGGTACGGGCGTGCTAGATGGCGAAGGGGGCCGTGGTGCGTGGGAGCCCAGGTTCGGGGTATGGGAGGTTGTTGAGGAAGTGTAAGGCTCCGGTGCGGGTAAGAAGACCGGCCTCAGGTGGGGAGGGGAGTTGCCCATGAACGGTGTGGAATCGGCCTGTGCGTCCGAGGAATCGGAATAAATGCGGGATGAGTTTGGGCGAACCCAGGAGCTTGGTAAGAACTCGTGCTTGCGGGCCGCCGGCGCGAACGAGCTCACGCCGGGCATCGCGATGGGCGGGACAATGGATAAGGTAATGTTCCACGGTCTCGTCGGCTAGGCGGCAGCAGGGGCACAAGGGTGAATCGGCCTTGTTGATCTTGTGAAGATGTCGCGCAAGGGGAATGTGACCGGTGCGTAGCTGAAGTAGAAGCACGGCTAGGCTGCGTGGGAGGTGGTCCGCCATGGTTATGTAGGAGCCTTTGGTAAGCTTGGCGTCGTACTGCATTGTTCGAGCATAACGAGGTGATTTCTCCCAGTCGCGTGCAACTGCAACTTTGAGCTCCGTGTTGAAGGTCTGGCGGGCAGCAGATCGGCTCCGGGGGAGGATGCCCCAGAGGGATGGGGGGAGTTCGTCGGGATTTGACGAACTCGCCTGTTGTGCGGCAATCTTGGCTTCTACGTCTGCCCGTTCGTTGCCAGCTATACCCACATGGCCGGGTGCCCATCGGATCTTTATTTCTGCGTCGGGGTGAAGTCTAGCAAGAGCGCGCGCGTATTTGTGCCAGAGATCCCAGATCCAGTGGGATGGTGTGGAGGCATTCGTAGATGTCGCGCGAACCGCTGGCTGACTGTCGACAACTATGGAGACCGGGCCCCGCAGCTCCTGGATTTCGCCTAGCAACACCATGGCGAGGACACCGCCAATGCCCTCGCTTCGAAAACCGTGTCGTCCTCCGCAGAACCCAGACAGAGCCGAAGAGAGCTTACCTCGACGCCGTACTCAAAGAGCACTGCCGAGGCACCGATGCGACCGTCTATCCCAGACCCGTCAGTATATACGTGAAACTGTGCTACGTCACCATATTCTGCTAAACCTGCTGCCTTTTTCGAGCTCGGTATTTCTACCGCCATACTCGATTCCCACGTTGTTGGACCTCGTACCGCACTAATCTTCTCCATCTCGTCCGGCTCAAGGCTGAAATCGCTCATAAGATCGCGTAAGGATGAGGGGTGTGTTCTTTTCCGTCCCCGCTTCCGTGCTTCTTCCCGGACGGCTTCAAAAAGAGGGTGGCTGGGGGGGAGGGTTGTTAGGCGAAGAGCTGCTCCGAATCGAAACTTCTCGACAAGTCGGGCCACTGGTAGGAGATCCGCATAGACATCGAGAATTTCTGTGGGGGTCGAGCGGAGTGCGCCAGTGATGGCGAGGGCAGCGTGTCTTTGGATGGTGCGCAGTTTTTTAATTATCGCGCGCTCCTTTTGTTTTGCTTGACCCCACTGATATGGTGGCGGTGAGAGAAAAATGTCCGCGCCATACAGCATCCGTGGGACGCACACGCCGAGATAAAGACGACGCATATAGCGCGCTTCGATCCCGCGCGATGCGCGCGCCACGCGTGCTGTTTGGTTGAGCCAGGCTTGACCTTTGGCCAAGGCCGCGGCCTCCTGTTGATGCCAGCGTAGTTCACGGTCAATGTGGATACCCAGGAGTTTAACAGATTCCGAAGATTGTATTGTGTGCGCACCGAGCTTTAGATCACTCCTTGGCTCGGGTATCCTCCTGCGTAGCATGAAAGGGTGAGGTACCCGGCGGCGCGATAGGTCTACCAGCTGGTATTTAGGCAGACTGAACTTGGCATTGTGGTCAACACCCCAATCGTCGACCCCTTCCAGGCGCGCCATGATGGATCGGACCATTTGGTGCGTCTGTCGGAAAGTGTCAGCAACCGTAATGAGAGTATTCCGTCCGACGATCTCTGGCAAGTCAGTCTTCTTGTTTTTCAGTCTTATACAAACCTTATCAATCTTATTTCTTACAGGAGTGTAGCATACTTGGACATCTTCTGGCCTCTTCGCAACTGAGGTTGGACTGCGGCTAATTCTTTTTTTCCGGGACAAGAAATTCTTCGACTCTGGTATATTCTCAAGCATTGCCGGATAGTCGGACGGAACGTAACTTTGTTCGTGAGGAATCGGCCGATCACCGCTTCCAGCATCCCTTAGTGTCGAAAGCGAGAGTGAGCAGCATACCGCCCCGCGCTAATTAATGTCTATTTAATTTTAAATTTCAGTGGACCATCACCTCCCGCTCTCCATCTGTATCTCCAGTCCCAGATTTGTAAGCCAACACCTCCTGTGCAGTCAGTACAGTGTTAACGTCTTCCCATTAGTATGAATCACCCGACCCTCGAAGCATCTCTCATCAAGCCAGCGACACCCGCTACCTTCAACTCTGTCAAAATTACGCTGACTGACTGCCTCCTCATAGAAAATTAGGCTTGGGCCCATTCGTTTTCGTCGGCCTGCCCTTCTGCTATATTATTCGTTCACAGCGTTAATCGCGGTCCCTGAATGAGGTCTGCACCTTTCATCATGCACTGTGAATTGTGATTAGCAGAGCGTGGTTTTCTCTCTTGTCAAAATTCTCCAAGAGTAGTGGAGGTGGTGTCTTTTTATTCATCATAGTCGAACGTTCGCTGATTTGTCTGTAGTATATAAGGCGGTGTGTGGGGCTATGCCTTTACCACAGCTCCAACGTTGCGCGTTCCTTGGCTACTGCTGCGTGGGCTCTGGGGAATAAAAGTCGCACAAGTTGTGACTGCTATTTGGGTTCTGGGGGATAAAAGTCGCAACCTGGCAAGTTGAGACTACTGTTTGGGTTCTGGGGGAGATAAAAGTCGCAACTTGGCAAGTTGTGACTGCTGTTTGGGTTCTGGGGGATCAAAGTCGCACAAGTTGCGTCTGCTGTTTGGGTTCTGGGTGATAAAAGTCACAACCTGGCAAGTTGCGACTGCTATTTGGGCTCTGGGGGATCAAAGTCGCACAAGTTGCGTCCACTATTTGGGTTCTGGGGGATAAAAGTCGCAACTTGGCAAGTTGCGACTGCTGTTTGGGTTCTGGGGGATAAAAGTCATAACCTGGCAAGTTGCGACTGCTATTTGGGTTCTGGGGGATAAAAGTCGCAACCTGGCAAGTTGCGACTGCTGTGTGGGTTCTGGGGGATCAAAGTCGCACAATTTGCGTCCGCTATTTGGGCTCTGGGGGACCAAAGTCGCAACCTGGCAGTTATGACTACTGTTTGGGTTCTGGGGGATAAAAGTCGCAACCTGGCAAGTTGCAACTACTGTTTGGGTTCTGGGGGATAAAAGTCGCAACCTGGCAAGTTGCAACTACTGTTTGGGTTCTGGGGGACAAAAGTCGCAACCTGGCAAGTTGCGACTGCTATTTGGGTTCTGGGGGATCAAAGTCGCACAAGTTGCGTCCGCTATTTGAGTTCTGGGGGATAAAAGTCGCAAGCAGGCAAGTTGCGACTGCTGTTTGGGTTCTGGGGGATAAAAATCGCAACCTGGCAAGTTGCGACTGTTATTTGGGCTCTGGGGGATCAAAGTCATACAAGTTGCATCCGCTATTTGGGTTCTGGGGGATCAAAGTCGCAAGCAGGCAAGTTGTGACTGCTGTTTGGGTTCTGGGGGATCAGATTGAGCTGTGTGGCCTGGCCAGTCACACAATCTCTTTCTGGCCAATCGACGACACTTGCCCCTGATAGTAGGCAAAACGACCTGGCCAGTTGTCTTGCCTGCTGTCAGGCCGCCATCATAGGCGACAATCTGCCAAATTGTCAGCCCGATATCGGTGCCGGTTTCGGTTGGTTGTGGACTGTGTGGCCCACCTGATGAGTTCAAAAGAACGAAACAGCCTTCAATGACCAGATCCCTTTAATGCTGCCCGCACTGCAAGCCATTGGATTTCCAAACAATTTCAATTCCAGTACAGTCGCAAAGCCATTTTTTGAGTGAGGGCAATAGAGTCACGCGTTTGAAATTGTAATGGATTGCATAACATTGCGGGCAATGCAGTCACATGTTTGGCAATGTAAAGCACTTTTTGGCCACTGGAAAGGGCAATATCGCGTCCGAGGGGATCTGAATAGAGAAAAATGACCGGAATGATCAGGATGTGTTTCTATCGCTAATAGCACATGAATTAGCTCGAACTATCTAGCTAGGTTTCATTACAATCGGTGCAGAACTCATCGAGTTATGGGCGAATCGGTCATGAGGATCAGAAACTGCCCAAAACAGCAATTTTTTGATTCGTGCCTTCGGTACTGCCATCTGCTGTAAACACTGTTCTGGGTGGTTGAACGATGGAATGAGGGTGTTATGTGGCCAAGAAGGTGAAACTGATCACCATTCCAGCGCTTGATGAAGACCGCTTCTCCTCTCCCTATTTATAAGATTACAAGCAGCTGCTCGGCCGCTTCGCGGCCTCACATCCTCTTCTGTGGAGTTGATGTTCAACTTTCCGGTTCAACGTTGAACTATTGGATTCATTGGTGGAAGAACAGCAGGCTGACACATGACCGAAGTGTATTTGAAAGAGAAGTGATGATGATGATTGTGGGGTGCGGCATTAGTTCCGTATCAAATTTAACATGGACGGCTGGATCGGCCACATCTTGCTGTAAACCGCGAGTCTTCTGTTCAAATGGAAACAAAATTCATTTCAGTTTCCTTGCATTACGTGGAGTAGTCTTGAACTTATCTGAGTCTCCTGAGCTTTGGAAAAAAGACTTTAGGGCACTTTATAGCAGGTTGATCTGAGCGCGGAGTTGGCGGAGTTTAAATGGCTTCAGACGGACACACATAATTTTATAAAGAGAGGGAAGCCTGTCCGTCCATCTGAAGCTTTTCAATCTCTGCTGAGATGCCACAACCTGCCGTTTTCATCTTTACCTTTTCCGGCACACTCTTACCCGCCGGCTGTGCAGCAATCAATCATGCCGCACTGTTTACCGATGCGCGCCGTCAGCGGCTGTTGGCTGTCACCTTTCCAACAAGCTTTGACAGCCACTGCCTTGGCGCCAACTTTGACTACAATGGCGGATGAAATGCGTCCACAATCTCTTTGTCTTCCACAGCATCGACGCCGTCATTCCTGTACCTCCAACTTGAAACAGACTTGGACAGCGCTACGTTTCCGTGAAAATGGACGACTCGGAGTCCAATGACGTGACAGCGGAGGCGGAATATCACCGTCAGCTTCGGCGCGCAGCTCAGCGTGAACGGCACGCAAACGAGAATTCCTTTGACAGCGAGTCCTGCAGGCGGAAGGACTCGATATCTCGGAGAACTGCACGTGTAATGCTCTCCGAGGACCAAAGGAACGCTATCAGACATACCAATAGTGCGACTCGGGCAAGACGTAGAACTTCGACAGATGACGCGACCGGTGCAGAAATTCGGCTCATTAATATGGAATCGCATCGGGCCAATCGTTCGGTACGTTCAGCCCCAGGCTCAACGGGCACATGGTGGGATCGGGTAGCTATCCTCAACGCATCGGGTGTCGCACAACCATTGCGTCTTCATTGGAACAGAACATGTAAAATGTGGGATCAAGGTGCGCTATAAAACTCAATTCCCATGCTCTTCAACTGGCCTCATACATGGCCATAGGCTTTGACTGGCGAGAGAATTCACGACAAATGTTTCGTTTGAAAAATGCCTTAGCGGCCATCTCTGGTGTATGTCAATGCAAAGGAGTACAGAATATTGTCTAAAATGTAATTTTGAAGTGCACGAATCATTAGGAACAATTCCCACTTTTCTCAGTGCTGAAC
This sequence comes from Mycena leptocephala, assembly GCA_029378395.1. Taxonomy (NCBI): domain Eukaryota; kingdom Fungi; phylum Basidiomycota; class Agaricomycetes; order Agaricales; family Mycenaceae; genus Mycena; species Mycena leptocephala. Next base: position 212,916 of record JARJLF010000333.1, on the reverse strand, counting down.
TTCCTCGCCAACCGGGAGCACTACGCGACGCTGTTGAATGCCATATGACAGATACTCATGACCCCACAAAGTCCTACCGCAGATGTGGCTGGCCGCGTGAATGTCCATTTTCGGTCAGCACGTCCGATCCCCCCGTAAATTACTATATTGGGTGCTCCACACATGAATGGGTACACATGTTTTGATACCGAGGGAACCTTTAATGTGTCCTGGGTCCCTGGAGGGTTCAAATAATATTTTGACCCCCGGCGAGACGAGCTACTAACATATATATTTTTCCTTTTTCGGTCAGCATGACCGATCCCCCGTAAATTACTGTGTTGGGTGTTCCACGTATTGATGGGGACACTACTTTTGTTGCCGAGGGATCTTTGGGTCCCTCAGTGACTACAGTCAAAGCTGTCTTAACCCATACGCCTCGGTGGACCCTCAAAAGTATGGGTTATCGCAGCGTATGAATTTCAAGAGCCGTGGGAAAGCTCTCGGCAAAAGCCGGACTCTGATGCAGGTCGAATCTGAGCCGCAAAAACCGATGTAAAGGTCTAAAATAATGGGTTAAACCGAAGGAGCCTCACTTTAAGCCTTTTTCTTGCTGTCGAACATACCTGTCGATGACCGGATCACGACAGCCCATTTCGGAAGGCCAACTCATCGCTCCGATTCTGTTCCAAATGCCATTGTTCAGGGTCAAAATACTGTATATGGCCTTCTCCACCAATTCTTACTGGAGAAACCTTCAAAACATGTGAGAATTATACATACAATACACCGAAAGTACCTCAAAAGTATGGGTTTTTGCTCTCAGAAATGTATGGGTTATGAAGTATTGGAGAGTTATGGGTTTCTATTATGGCACCAACTTGGTGGCCGGCCAAAAGGTATGGAGTTCCACAGATTATGGGTTATCAGAGCTATGGGCTAAGACAGCTTTGACTGTACCATTATTCTTTTGACCCCCGGCGAGACGGGCTTGTCAGTTGGTTCCCGTTGCCCCTCCAGGAGGGCCGGATCAGGCTCATCATCGTCAACAGCTGGATCCGTAAACCAGTTTGGGGATTGTGCGCTCCCAGCACAAACTTCGGAAGCCACTACCCTTCCAATAGCAAAAAGATTCTCTGCCTCTTCATGAGCCCGTACTGCGGCATTGTCAATTTCGGCGAAGGAAAGTGGAGAGAGCATGAATATCAAGATCGCGATTATCTGTGTAGGTGTGGCTGTATCCGCTGGCTCTCGTATTCCCACTGATGATCTCGGCATTCAGCATGTGTTCACGAAGTTGGATGTGAAGTTTGGGAAACATCTGTTGGAAGTCGAGCATTGTGAAATCCTCGACAATGCCACGCGAGACCCCGAAGACGTGTTCAGTTGGCTCGGCCATTAACAGCCAGAACAGGATCGGTTTGGGGTCGCCTGGGGTATGGTCCCGATAGATGTATACTAGTTGGAGGAGCCCGCGTGCAAAAATGCGCACGACATCGCGGAATTCGTGAGAAATGAGATATTTATACTTTGGGTATCCTGCCGAGGCAAGAAAATTTCCCAAATTTCCAGGAAGAAGTGTGTCCGGAGAGCAATTTGCACCCCCGTCTTCGATGGACATTCTTCGACTTTGGTACGCGTCGATGAGTTCCCCGAATACGAACAAGAGATTACAAGAGTCTACCTGATTCGAAAAAGCAGCAGGTCGATTCCCAGCAGAGTCACGAGTGGGCATGGTCGAACGATCATGAACGAAGCCGAGCACTCTCGACAAAGTGCAAGAAGACCCTGAAAGCCGGACGCAATGGATCACCTTGCGCTGAATGCCGCGCACTCCTATGTCGCCTCAGAGAGCGGGGGATCCAAAACATTAATTTGAAGGCTGCCAATCATTTCCATTGCGGCTCTCCGCAAGGAGCCATGGCTGAATTACTGGCAGCGAGATTCAATGCCGAGGCGCCGAGGCAAACGGGGTTGCACAGCGCGACATTGCCCTGAATTTGGACATGTTTGACTGTTGCTGGTTTTCCTTCTCCCCCCATTGGCGTTTATCATGAATTCAACTAGCTCTGACTCCCTCCGCCCTCTTCCACAGAGACGGGCCAGACCATACTCAGGACCCTCTCCGCCTCCACCCGTGCGCGATGGTAAATTTTACCACGAATAGGGCGATTGTATCGTCCGCGTGGGAGATACTCTGTTCAATGTGCGCGACCTGACTTCATGGGGGAATAAGCTGACCTGGGACAAGATTCACCGTTTCAGTTTCATCCGGGATTCACCGGTCTTTGCCGGATTGTTCGCACTTCCACAGGCTCCGGGTGCAGTTCTCGAAGGATCATGCGACGAGCTGCCAATTTGCCTTAGTGGAGACGAGGAGAGCCCTTTCCGCTCCTTGTTCAAGTACATTTATGCCCCGTGCGTCGTAAAATGCTCGCATAACCTAAACACACTAACCCTCTAGCAAAGAGCACTTGAAACACAAGCAAACCGGATTTCTATTTCGGATCTTCAAGACATCGTGGCTGTCGCCCACCTGGCCCATAAATACGAAATGACGACTTGGGAAACATGGGCATTTCTAGTCTTTGGCCATTTAATCGATCAAAATCCGAGCAGCCTATCGTCACTTGACTTTGTGGCCATCTACCATCTTTGTCGTCAACGTTTTGCCGTGGAATCTGAGGATTTAGGGGCAAAAACATCCGCGCGATGGTTGGGACGTATCACGGACAATGACCTCCCTATTTCGGATGCTCTTGATGCAGCGGAGGGGGCCATGGTATAATTGTATGGCAAACATACTGTGCAAAAAGTTTTTACATGTTGCACAACGGTTACACAAGCATTGCTGAATGAATCATAGAGATCGAACATTTAGAAGAATGAAGCTTTTCTGCATCGGGACTGTCAGTGCTCTACCGATTCATCTTCCGGGCAGTGCTTCCAATAGACAATATGCACGAAAATCTGGACTTGCACCTATATTGTCTCAGCTTGAACGCTATTTCTTGCGACCTATTGGAACATTTCCCGAGGGGCCACTGGAAACGCGGCGCGCCTTCGATACTCTCACCTATGCAGAGTACTACAGTCTGTTTCGACTGGTCAAGTACACTGAGGCCAACAATTCCAAGCCTCACTATTTCCGAGAGCAGGCCAATGAAACAGGTGCTCCACGAATGCACGTTGTCATGCGCGGCAACTCGCACATTCATCTTAGCCGTATCCAGTCTATTCGACATTCACAGGGCGAGCTTTTCTATCTCCGAGCTATCCTCCAACACAAGCCATGTGTTTCATTTGCAGACATGCTGACCGTAAATGGAGTGCGGTTTGCAACATTTCAAGACGTCGCCGTTCAGCTCGGTCTCTTTGCAGACAGCAACGAAGCAACTTATGTCATGCTGGAGGCTGTTCAAACCTTGCGAACTCCCCGGCAATTGCGCTTGCTCTTCGTTCACTTGCTGGTTAATGCAGATCCCATCTTCCGCTGATGTTTGTGGGCATGGAAAATATAATGCTGTCGAACCACACGCTCGCGGATGAGGCACTCAATGCGGCAAATTCGATGTGCGACGGCGATCCGTTGCTCGTCAACGAGCTGGGGGGTATGGCGTTCAACCATGGACTGTCCGTCGGCTCCCTCCATTTAGCCTAGCCAATCTCACCCCGATCCAGATACGACAAGGCCGCGGAGCTGTTTCAACATGCGCTCGACCTGGCGCAGGTCACGCAGAGCTCGCAAAAAACGTGGGCCACGACGTACCTGAACTTGGGGACGTGCTACCGGAAACTGAAGTGCGCGCATACGATCCCAAAGAAATTATGCTGACGCTTGCCAGACGGTACGACGAGGCCCAAAGCGGCGTGCCAAAAAGTATTGGACTTGGCCCTCGGCACCCTGCGGCGCTAGGCTTCATGGGTATGGTCTACCATCTTACGGATCAGCTCGACAAGGCGATCCTCAAATACCACGCGGTTTGTACTTTTTTTTTTGAAAAAAAAAATACTGGCGACATGTTGTGTCTAGGCCCTAAGCGTAGACCAGCTGAACCCGCAAATCATGGAGCTCCTCCACCTTGCTCTCGAGCAGACGGCGACCGTCTTCAAAGCACTGCCACCCTCGAGGATGGAGAACTTTCAGGGCACTGGCTTAACAACCAGAGCAGCAACGGGGATTCCGGGTGGGCTGTTGGCCCGTGAATCCACCATCTTCCACGATCTCCTCACGATTCCACAACCGGATGATGTTGAAAGGGTGGACGGATGTCCTTTAGTGCCCCTCAGCGACGACTTGCGCGATTTGGAGGTTTTTCTGAAGGCCCTTTTTGACTACAAGTCTGTGTCTCGTTCTATCGATGAATCCAGGCTCCTGATGAACTTCATCATCAGATTCTTCCTCGCTGTGCCGCACAGAACTCAATTCGACACAATCTCCGGCTTCATCCGCCTGAGCAAAAAATATCAGGTAAACGGGCTGTATAGACGTGCCATGGACCATTTATCGGCTGCGTTTCCTATGACATTGCGGGATTACCCTCCTTCCCTCACCTGGGGCCTTTCACCCGAGGAGACTCTACATGGCATCCTCCTGGCCCGGGAGTTGTCGCTGGATTGGATCCTGCCATCGGCCTTTTACAGTGCCTGCGACATCAACACATGTGGCCAATTGCATGATGGGCCGAGATTTCTCACCAAAACAGTATTTTGACCACTGTGCAACCATTTCAACCCGGATTTTAAAGGGGTCTTGCTGGGATGATAGCCAGCGAAAATTGGGTTCGAACTGTCTCTTTGGATTTGTTTTGGCAGCCCTGGTGCTTTTACATGATAGCTGAGGGCTCTGCATGTCAATGCAAACAAATGCAGGTGAACCTCAGCACAGTGTGCCGTTAGATGCTGCCACCAAACAAATGCACATGAGCCTCGGCATGATGGGCCGAGATTTCTCACCACAACAGTATTTTGACCACTGTGCAACCATTTCAAGCCGGATTTTAATGGGGTCTTGCTGGGATGATAGCCAGCGAAATTTAGGTTCGATTTGTTTTGACGGCCCTGGTGCTTTTTATGTGCATTTGTTTGCATCGACATGCAGAGCCCTCAGCTATCATGTAAAGCACCAGTGCCGTCAAAACAAATCCAAAGAGACAGTTCGAACCCAAATTTCGCTGGCTATTATCCCAGCAAGACCCCGTTAAAACCCGGCTTGAAATGGTTGCACAGTGTTCAAAATACTGTTTTGGGGTGAAATCTCGGCACACTGTGCTGAGGTTCACATGGATTTGTTTGCATCGACATGCAGAGCCCTCAGCTATCATGTAAAAGCACCAGGGCCGTCAAAACAAATCCAAAGAGACAGTTCGAACCCAAATTTCGTCGGCTATCATCCCAGCAAGACCCCGTTAAAATCCGGCTTAAAATGGTTGCACAGTGGTCAAAATACTGTTTTGGTGAGAAATCTCGGCCCATCATGCCGAGATTCATTTGTTTGCATCGACATGCAGAGCCCTCAGCTATCATGTAAAAGCACCAGGGCCGTCAAAACAAACCCAAAGAGGCAGTTCGAACCAAATTCCGCTGGCTATCATCCCTGCAAGACCCCGTTCAAATCCGGGTTGAAATGGTTGCACAGTGTTCAAAATACTGTTTTGGGGTGAAATGGATTTTAACAGGGTCTTGCTGGGATGATAGCCAGCGAAATTTGGTTCGAACTGCCTCTTTGGATTTGTTTTGATGGCCCTGGTGCTTTTACATGAAAGCTGAGGGCTCTGCATGTCGATGCAAACAAATGCACATGAATCTCGGCATGATGGGCCGAGATTTCTCACCCAAAGGACATGGGCATGTATCTGCTGTACTCTAATGACACATTTGGCTTTAGCTTTTATATCCACCTGCTTCACTGTTTGACGCGTTCCTATGCATTCCCGGCGGCTTCCCGCATATATGTATCTTTGTCAACGCGGCAATTTTCATTGGAGTTTTGGAAACCATGTGGCCGGGAGATGGCCCTGCGTTCAAGTTCAACATCTCGACCGTCATCCGACGGTTGCATCCGGATGTCATCTGGATGACCTATGCCGGTCCTTAGATGTGAGTCATGCATCCAGGTGCCTTGCATATGAAAAGCAAACACAAACACACCAGTCGTTTGTTTTCGCTCATGTCCTCCAAGCGCGGCCGCAAACGCAATGACAACCTGCCTCCAAATTCCGCCCGCAATAATCAACGTGCATTCAGAGCTCGTCGTGCGGCCCACCTCGAGGTCCGCACGCGTATTTCTTTGAGTGTCTTTTTGCTTACTGGTCATCATCTGCTAGGCCCTGCAGCAGCGCATCTCGGAGCTGGAGGAGGAAAATGGCCGGCTACGACAGGCTCTCAATCTTCCTCCAGCGAATCGCCCCCCAATGGGTAAGGGCCCTACGGGCAGGGACAAGACCAAATTCCCTGTCACGGCAGCTCTGTCAAGTGCCTTGGAGGAAGAGGTCGAGAAAGACTCGGGCCTTCGTAGTTTGATAGTCATCAAAAATATCGGAGTGCCTCTGTAAGCGCACCAAACAAGTCGTCAATACTAATGCAATAACGTTGACCCAGAAGGTTGGTCAAATCAGGGTTCGATGAAAGCCAAAATCAAGCAGTCAACGTCGGTCCAGCGTATCCCACATGGCTGGACCCGAGTCTGAGATGCAGTGGTGGGGACCAACTAATCATGGAGACGCACATTGATCCAGCGGGGAACGAGCCCACTATGACTGTTTCACGCAATGATTTGGGCTGTCTGGCCGTAGATAATCACCCAGCGAAATCCAGGATGTGTCTTAGAACACCTCCTGCCGCAAATGTTGCAGAATCATACCAGTGCTCTAGTTGCAATGCAACTCAATCTCCTGAGTGGAGAAAGGGGCCGCGTGGCAACAAGGAACTGTATAATGCGTACGTCGCCTACGGTCCTCTGCCTTGTCTTTAACTCACCACCCCATGAAAGCTGCGGCCTAAGATATGCCCGTGCTCAGGCGAAGACTCAATGAGTGATGGAAACATCCGGGATGCAGAGGATTTCGAAAACGTAGCTACTCGCTATGGCGAAGGTGACCCATGTAGCCGGAAAACACAAGCTAATGACCCTTGGTGGATATACTTCGTAATCTCCCTCACTTGTACTTGGTTGGCGGTATATTGTCGTGGAAAATCGTTGGAAAGGCAATAATGCCTCTGGGGAAATTCCGAGTCGAGGAAAATGTTCACCGCACTGGAATTGAAACAGTGTTGATGATACCTCAGGTCATGCCTTTCAAAATCTACGCCATTGTATTGCCCCATGTCACGCCTTTTAAAATGCAAGCCATTCCAATCGAGCTCTATTGCCCCGGGTCACGTGTTTCCAAATCCAAGCCATTACCTGCACTGTGGAAAGGCAATAATACCTCTGGGGGAAATCTGAGTCTAGGGAAATGTTCGCAGATACCAGGGCTATCTGCATAGTGCGCCTCGAAAAAGGGCCTCGGGACTGCACTGGAATTGAAACAGTCTTGATGATACCTCAGGTCATGCCTTTCAAAATGCAAGCCATTGTATTGCCCCGTAGATCTTCCCATCTATCCTGCGCTATTGAAGCTGCAAATACCGAGCTCCCTAAGATATCTCTCATAACTCGCAACCAAACCATTTTGTGGGTGCCAAATAAATCTCTGAAGGCCAAAGGTTATGAGATTATTGTCTTCACTTCCGTACGTTTTCCAGGAAGTTTGAAAATAAGCTGACCCCAATGAAAGTCCTACATCCCCGAGATCGAAACCATTACTGAACTGTATATTGTGGCAACCAAAAAAGTTCGGGTTTGGGGCAATTCCATGACCGGTGAGTTGTGAAGGGTACATGTCTCTAATTAGACCCGAAGATATTCCCAACACAGACAAAGCAATCGCCAATCACCCCGCTTTGTTATCATTGTCGGTTGATGTGCTACCGTCCAAGGAGGTACCCAATCTCTTCAAGAGAATGGCATGCAAGTTAGCAGTGAAGTCTGTGACCCGTCACCAGGCGGAAGCACCAGATGCTCGAATGTCGGCCCTGCCACTTTATGATTCCAAGGCGCGAGGTTGGCATGCAACGACCGAAAGATGGAGAATGCCAGTTTATCCTCGACTGGATTACGCCTTGCGTAGGGCTGAAAATCCCGCAGCCAATTTCTGGGATTTGCAGCGGCTTGATATCAACACAGAAATACCCAAATTACAGCGTGATCCAGGTCCGTCCTTAATAAATCCCATCTCTGTTGAGGTCATAACCCTGAAATTACCTGGGGATTGCACTTCGTTTCAAGGCTCCCGCTCTACCGTTATTGATTGTGCAATATGCTCTCGTTCTCTCTTCCCAAAGGTCAAATCCTTCCGAGTTGAACCGCAGCCTTTGTCCGCCAGAAACAAAGGGGAAACACCCGGAACTTTTCATTTGCATCTTTTGTGAGAAAAATGTCTGGTTTTTCTGGTGGACAAAGGACAGGAAATATTTCAGGATTCTTTCATCAATTTTCCTTGGGGAAAAGGCGGCCATGGAAACGGGAAAACCTGGTTCTAGGCCATTTTTCCCCGGGAATTTTTTTTCGATCTCCGCAGTGAAGGGAGAAATTGAGTTTTCTAGGACTATAAATCGTAGTTCAAACGATTGAAGAGTCCTTTTTTTTCAGAATAGAAATTTGGAGACACCGGAAAGGCGATGGATGAGCTTTGCTCGGCTGCGGCCCAATTACCAGTCGCTTGGAAGATTGAATACCCTTAGTACTCAAAGTAGGCATAAAATTTATACTTTTAGACCTTGGTGTTTTTAAAAAGATAGAGCCATAGCTTTATACAGTAACGGAGACAACATCGCACTTTCTTCTTTATCTGAACGGTTTAACTTACTCAACAGGATGCAACAGTACGGTTTGGCGACCGAATTACGGAAGCCGTATAACCGTCGACTCGTGTGCGGACAGTCCGCGGCCCTAACAATGTAAGTACTCAGGATGTAGCGGAGTCCGCTACGTTAATAGAGTGTTTGTGCAGGAGCCATTGGAGCCACCTGATGGCTGTTTGACAGTGCGCAAACGGATGGCTCCACACGCCAAAACCAGCTGCGGATGGCTGCCAAACGGCCATCAGGTGATTCCAATGGCTCCCGCGCAAAGTCGCTAAGAACGTTACTTCGGCTAATCTGCCCTGCCAACGTTAGATCAATCCATCAGCCAACTTTTGCCATCACTTACGGTGCGGTACTTGTACTTTTACGGTACTTAACTTTCCAAACTAACGTTCCCTGCCAAAAGTACCGTAACGTTAATTTAGGCAGGTCACGTTAAATTTTCTACGTGACTTTGGGAAACATCCTTTTCCTTCTGCTTCGTCTTCCCATATGAGCAGAACGACGGAATCTCCTCCTTCTTTCTCATTCGCTGCAAAACCACGGACCATGGCATGAGCCTATGGCTATCTGGCTAAACATGGCAACCTCCACTGTCAAGGAAATGCGCATGAGAAAGAGAAAATAATGAAAATTTTCTCCGACGCCCAGGATTTGGAACTTCCCAGGATCACATGGTATGACTGCGTGAACCGTCAGTTCAATGAAACTCGAAAAACTTCTTTCTGGGAATCTTTAAACCACAGGTAGAAATATATCCAGGATAAATTCAATCAAGGATGTTGGATGCCAAGTCGGAATTAGCTTCAATAATTGTGCTAACTGTCCACCAGGCCGCGAGGAGTCAACCGAAGGTTGGCGACGAGCGGCGTCTTCAGCTCAATTCTACCAGGATTTCATTTTTCGTCACTGGATGGTCAACGTACGCAGAATGCGATACCGTGGTGTAGCACGGGCGCACTGCTAGTAGATAGAAATTCAACATTTCGGTAGATTTCGCTGGAACTGGGGAGCGATTGATATCATTTGGAGCTCTCGGACCGAGTTCGGCCAATCAAGGTTATCCAGAGTCAACTCAACGTGATCGACGAGCGACGTCTTCAGCATTATTCTAACAGGATTGTGCTTGGTGCTGAGCAATTTAAATAGAACTCAGATAGAATCCGTAGCGTAGCACAGGCCAACTGCTAGTACAGTATAGATTCAAGTACGGTAAAATTCCGGTTTTGCCGTCCCGGAACCTCCACCGGCAACATTCGGAAGGTGAATTCCGTGCGTAGTTAGAATAAAATGTTGAACATTTGCCGACCATCGAGTTGAGGTTTGTCTCCTTCCTGTCCCGCGTACAGTCTCTGAAGCCTCGACTGGTCAAAGCCAAGCCTAGCTTCTAACATTTAGAACAAATTTGGCCCAAATATAAGGCCTTTTATTTTGGTCTGGTCGACCGCAGAATGTATTGAAATATATTCAAAATATATACAGATTCACCTAAAAAAAAAAAGACGATATGCCACAAATACAATATGGCCCCGCGGAGATGTATACGATATGGCAAATGGCGTATGATACTCATATTTGGCCAGCACTAAATACGGTCACGAGGTGGCGCACGTAAAGTGTGCTCTGTGCCGCGCGTTCAGTCAAGTCCTACTCGAAGAGCGGCCCACAATTTCACGTACCACCAGGGCACAGCTGAGAAGCAATCTCGCTCGCGGCCCGGAGGCGCTGCATTCATTCAGTAACTACGCTGCGGGACTGCCCCCGCCCCCAAATGACGGGGCCATGAGCAGGTGAGCAATACAAACATCCGGTCCTGTCCCTGGTAACCACGGCAGAGGTCCTGGTGCTTTACACAACAGCTGAGGGCTCTGCATGTCGATCCAAACAAATGCATATGAACCTCGGCATGATGGGCCGTTAGATGCTGCCACCAAACAAATGCACACGAACCTCGGCATGATGGGCCGAGATTTCACACCAAAACAGTATTTTCACCACTGTGCAAGTCCGGAATTGTTGTCCCAGCACCTCGCGCATCATTTACCGTCTATAACGCAAACAGAATCGAACTGTCTACTCAGATTTCTATATTCACCGAGAAGATAGTTTGGTAGAGGCAATTTGGTTTCTTCTTATTTGCGAACAAGCCTCAGTTCCATCGGGTTTCCCGGGGCACCGAACGACTCTACGGGATTTCTGAGTAGGCCAAGTCATTTTCGCACTTCCAATGCACAAACTATCGACTTGGATCAAGGGGAATGGGGCACTGTCTGAAGCAGAAGAGCGGTTAGAACACATTGCCCTTTTCGGCATCTTGGCACAAGCTCCTCCATAATATTGGGTCTTGTTTGTCGGGGTTATCGTACAGGCTCGAATAACAACACGATGAGACGGGGCACTGGTTGCCGCAGAATGCGGTGTAGGCTATGCGTAATATTTGACAAGTTGTTGCTTGTTTGAGAGTATATCTACCCCTCACAATATCATGTACCAGCACTGAAATTCCCGACAATGTACTGTAGCGTTTCGACCAAAGGTTCAGGTGACGGGTGACATGGGCCCGCGAACTGAACAATTTAAGTGCCAGTGACGGTGACGTCCGGTGAATGAACACCTATTTTTCCGAAGTTTTCAGAGGGTGTAAAATCGATTTTTGAGCTGCTGTAAATTTGACAAAAATAAAAAGGCGCGAGAAATTACAGAAAAAAGCTAGTGCTTCTCCCACGCGGGGCCATGGTAACGCCTCGCAACGATTTTCCTGCGCTGGCCCCACCCGAGAACCATAGGTGCATCGGACTCCTCCTCAGCATCCGAAGTCTCTGCCTCTCCCGACCGAACAATCCCACCATTCGACCATTTTTGCGATCGAGAGGTAAGGAGACGGAAGAAGGTCGTGTTCCGGCTCCTGCGGAATCAAGAAGAACTCGATCACCAATTTTCTGAGCTTCGGCGGGGCAGAGACCCGCACCTTGTGCTGGTCAATCCATTCAGATTTGTTCGAGACACTGTCGTTGACCGTAGGTAGAGTAATGAGGGGGGAATAAAATTGGATTTCCTCTGTACTGTACTATTTCGACCAATTGTTCAGGTGACGGTGACACCTCAGTTTTTTGATGTGTGCAAAACTCGCCTTTACGGTTATCCACCGGTCAGTGGGACACCACCGGTCAATGGGACAGTCATTATCGGCTCTTTCCCTGGTGCTATTGGGCTCAAACCTAGTTCATATTGTAGTACTATAGGGGGGACGTATCTAGACTAGGGAAACCGCGTCTCGGAGCCCGTTCCTTGGATGATGCCGGAGCTCTCGGCCTCGTCCTTCATTATCTCAATTCAACAATGCGCGAGATCAGTCTCCAGCAGATCTTTAGGACATAGGAAATGTGCATCGAATAGGGGTGGATCCGAGTCTTCATATTTGGGATTTTTATGATGGCATTCATGTGTACATAGATCTTCTGTAATTTCGACTTAATCTTATGACAAAAAGCTCTATATTTTGAATGTGAATCCGGAAACTGGCCGCCTGAACCCCGTGTAGGCTGGCGGCGGGCGCATATAGAATGCCGTTACACCAACGAGGAGATTAAGGAAGGATACATTGAATGAGATCGGTGACTTCAAACGAAGCATTGATATTGAAGTTGTGATTGGATTGGATTTTGGATTTAGCATATCTGCAGAAAATTTCACGCAGGGATAAGAGCCGCCTGCGGAGCGGAACCATGAGCATAAGGATATTGCGGCGTGAATGAGGCTCAATGCAGAAGAAGGCACAGATGAGGTGCAATGATAAGAGCCATGTATTGAGCGGGATGAGGATGAGATGAACCGCGTATTGAGCGGGATGGGATGATAATGGGGTGATAAGAGGCTAAGAGCGGCTTATTGAGAGGGATGAGGATGATAATACCGCGTATTGAGCGGGATGGGAATGATAACACCGCGTATTGAGCGGGATGGGGATGACAACACCGCGTATTGAGCGGGATGGGGATGATAACACCGCATATTGAGAGGGCCACATATTCACTGCGTTGAGGCCCCCCGTAGTCAGAGGGTGTGACTACGGACGTAGTCGCATGGGCATTGGACTACATGCGACTACGTTGTGGCCCCCTTTCCTACCTCTGACTACTCCGTGACTATGTCTGACTACCTGTGCCTACGTCCGTAGGCACAGGTTGGCTTTGGCTACTTGGCACTATCGAGCTCCTATTTGCATACCTAGTTGCTCTGGAGTTAGTGCAAGTTGCTGATAATGTTTGGTTTGGTGGGAATTTCACACATTTGGCGTGAGTGATCCGTGACGTTACCCGAAACTTTGCTTCCTATCGCCGCAAAGCACCATTGCTCACTCACTCGCAGATGGAAAAGAGGTTTGGACAGTGTACTAATGAAGAAATGAGCGAAAAAGTGCAAGGAAAGGTTGGATGCTGTGCCTACGCGGGGTAGGCAGAGGTTGGACAAAGTAGTCAGACGTAGGCACAGCCTGACTACGTGCCGTAAGCTGAGCTCCGTGAACGGCTTCAAACCCTTCGACTACTACGTCTGACTACGGCTGTAGTCAGACGTAAGTCACAGGTAGTCCGAGCTCCGTGAACGGAGTCAGACTCTGACTACAGAGGGTCTCAACGCAGTGATTGAGCGGGGGATGAGAATGAGGATGGGATGATATGAACCACGTATTGAGCGGGATGGGGATGATAATGAGGATGAGGATGATAATGACGGCGTATTGAGCGGGATGGAGATGATAATGAGGATGAGGATGATAACACCGCGCATTGAGCGGGATGGGGATGATAACACCGCGTATTGAGCGGGCCGCATATTGAGTGGGGGATGATAATGAGGATGAGTATAATTTGAGTTCTGTGCATCACGTCAATTGAAAGCCTTGCTCGTGGGAGGCTTAGGACTGTAATTTGATGGCAAAAAAGCTTAAATCCGTCAAGGGTTTCATTATCCCTGCCGTCCACGGCCGAGATCATTAGTTCCGTCGGCCCGAGGTCCCTTGCACCGCCTAGGTATTATCACACGGCACGAACGCCGGTACATATATCGGAACCGGACGCAGCATCGGTGAATGGCCAAACAATGACCGGTGAGTTCATAAAAAGAAATCGGAGCCAATGTGGAGACCAATTAGAAACGGCCTCCATTTTTTACTGGAGAACTCAGGGCACGGTAGAGAAAGCCGTTACAGATTCAAAACGGCCTTTGAAACCAGGCCGTACGGTTGAAATTACCAAACGAACGGAACACTCATGCCGAGCAATTGAGGTCATGGTTGAACCCCGGGAAAGCCCCTGGCCAAATTGCAGTGTCTCTCAGGTTTGAGAGGTTTGTCCGGATTGTCTCTCAGGTTTGGGAGGTCCGTCCCCATTGTCCACTATTCCTATCGGGGTTTCTACGGTTTCCTGTCACTATCTTCATTCCAATGAAGCGAGCTTTGAATGTGTCATGAAATAAACACTTCACAATGAGACATTGCTGTCCTGTGAACTCATTTCATGATTTTCATTGATCTTCCACTATCATAGTTCAAGGCATGTGGAGCTACCCATCGTTCGTGGGCTGTGGTCGGCAGTGTCTATCCTGCTGTGTATCTGATATCTAATCTACATCTTGTTCAACCTGATCTCTCATCGTGCCATTTGTCCTATCTATCAGAATCAAGATAGGGGGTTCATCAGAGGCTGTGATGATCTCGGATGTCATCAAGGGGTCAAATCGTGACATATCTGCTCCAAAAATCTCGGAAAATATGCAATAGAGAGCTTTCGAACGGGCATTCCGAATCTGCAAAGATTGGAGAAATTCAACCAGAGGTTCTCCTATAAAATATTCCCTAAGTTTGGATTTTTGACAGACAGATCATGCTGAAATGTCTAAAAAATGGGAATTGAAGTTCATAAGCTGGCGTGTAGGCATAGAAAATAAGGTAGAAGGCTCTAAAAATGAAGCTCTCTGGCCGTTACAGATACAAACCCGGTCAAATATCCATAGCCATGGACCCCAGACCCTTTCACCGGATTCCGCAGTCACGAATATTTTCATGAAGAGCTGATTTCGAAATGCCGGCATCGTGAACAAGAGCCAACCAGTCCTAACAACTCAAGTTGCCTTTCGTTTGCCATTCATCCCCTCGATATCTCAGGAAGACTTCCCGCAACCACTTTAATTGAAATCTAATATAGTTCTGAGGAGGCAATTGTGTTATGTAATCTCTGACAAAATCTTGACCTCAGAAACATCGAAATTGAGCGAATTCCAGCATGTTTTGTTTTTCGCATCGCGATTTTTGCCGCGTGACGCGTGATGCGACATACCACGTGACCGCTTGCGGGGAGTGACTGACGCCTACCTTAACTACTGAGGCGTTGAGAAGACGATAGTTAAAGAAACCAGTGTGATATTTTTCTGCCTGACCAGGGCTGACAGGCATTATCATTCCTGCTCAGCAAGACATGCGACCTAAACGATGGCCGAGAATGGAAGAATCGGAGCATGAGCAGGACGCATTGGATGTACTGTAGACTTTCGACCAAAGGTTCAGGTGACGGGTGACAGACCTTTGTGAACTGAACAATTTTGCTCCAGGTAACGGTGACTTTGCGATTTGGGGACCTAGATAGGCCAAAAAACGCGAAAAATTTCACTCCGGCATTTGCCGGACTGCCTTTTATAGTAATTTTCTGCTGATTTCCGAGGAATGAACATCTAACCCAGTGAATGATTGAGGTGACAGGTGACACCCCGTGAACCTTTGGTCGAAAGTCTACAGTAAACGAAGTTGCGGAAGCTACAAGGAGGCCCAATAGAGGTGTGTTCCAATGGCAGGCATTTTGAAAAGCATGGCCTGACACAATAGAGCTGCATTCAAATGGCTAGCATTTTGAAAAACAGCACAATAGACCTGCATTAAAATGGCTGGCATTTTGAAAAGCATGACCTGATGCAATAGGGTGCATTGCCTGCAGCCCTTCATCCCTATCCTAATTGGCAAGAAGTGGGGAATTCATCGGGCTTTGGGTTTCTTATCAATGGCCTCATCAAAGATAACACAGATGTCAATTCTCTGCGGAGGCTTGATACCCATCAATTTCCTTCAACTACCACTTGATATGGGGATTGGTAGTAAATCCTTCAGTTCCGGTGTGCCATGAACGTCTTGTCCAGGTTCTTTCCTCTTTCATTTCCAGGTAACCTTGATTTCCTACAAGTTGGGCCAAACCTCAGGCATCTCGGGCATAATTGTGCTGACCATCGGTGTAGCTTTGCACTTGCATTCTGTGTGCTTACTGTATTCCAATGCTCAACAATTCAGCAGGCCTTAATTGTGATCTTAAAATGTTGTGGGGAAATCCTGGCAAGGTATTCTGGTCACTATTCGACGAGCTGACTGCCAATGCATCCTTTCAATTTTTTTATGGCTGTGGTTCAATGTTTTCAACTGCAAGTTAAGGTCATATTCTGTTGGCAGAATGTGAATGGAACAAAACCAGGGGACTTCCATTAATCCAAGTGAACTTGTTCTTCCCTTGGTAGATGTGTAGTTGAGTTGTGCTCCATTGACAGCAGATTAACCTGGTATTTGAGTGTTTGGCAAAGTCTAGAATGGTTGCCTTTTCTAGTGGTTGTACTCCCTGCCATCTCAGTTTCTTGGTTTGGTGGAGGTAACAGGTTCGAATCTCACAGCAAGTAGTTTTGCATAGTCCATGGCTTGAACTGTGATTTTTAGTTGAACAGCTGATTTACAGCTGTTTGCAGAACTAATGACACTATCTAAAAATAAATGAAAGAAGAGCAGTTTTAAGGTGCCAGATTGCCAGGCCCATTTCTCATCCAATTCTCAGCGGATTTCTTCGAGAGTAGGCGCGTTCGAAACCGAGTAAGCGGGGCTTTCTTACCGTATTCTACTAACCAGGTAAATTTAACTGTTCCACAATTCCGGCAGTCTTGTTTGAACCAAACACGGCAATGGCCCTTTCTCCGCCGCTAGAGCGCCAATTCAAATGAATCAAAGTGATTCTGAAAGCTGTGATTGAGGCAGAGCTCTATGGTAAACTATATTTTGGTTTTTCCTCAAGGCAACGTGCTAGGAATGAATATTCACTGCCAATCAGTAAATCCATTCTTGCGGGTGCCCATCATGTGTGTTTCATTCTAGAGCGGTGGGATATAGGCTGCCTTGATGTACACTTTCAGAATCACCTGGATTCATGCGAATCGGTTCTCTGGTGAGGGAGAAAAAGCCGTTGCCGCGTCCCGTTCAAACTAGACAGCCGGGATTTTGGAACATTCAATTACGTAATATACCGGGTGAGCAGGGTACGGTATGAAAGTCCCGCTTACTCAGTTTCGAACGCGCCTACTCTCGAAGAAATCCGTCGAGAAATGAATGAGAAATGGGCTTGGCAATCTGGCACCTCAAAACTGTTTTCTTTTAACTATTTTTAGATAGTGTCATTACTTTTGCAAACAGCTGTAACAGAACAGATAATCGGAGGTGAAGCAGATCATGATCATGTTTGATCAAACACGATGCCGTTCAATCACACTAGCGACCCATTAATGCATGTGTAGGGCCGTCAATATTTAATACTACCCCCCTACCTGCCCCCAGCCTGATTAATCGAGCAGAGATCAAGTAGGTTTATCTGTTGAGACAGGCATTGATTAATCAAACTTCATATAGATCCTTGGTTGGTTAGTAGAACGGAACATGCTGATGTTCTGATGGGAGTTCACTCATCATATGCAAGCCTATTTTTGACGATTGAACAATTCTGAACGACGCAGAGGGTGGGCTACGTCTTTAGTATCACGGTTATAAACCTATAACTCACTGAAATGTACTTTCAAAAAATATTCCTCAAGCCCCGGCTCGAGCCCAAGCCAGACCCGACCCGACGCTACCTGAGGGCGTGGGTCGGGCTCAGGATTTTCTCAAGCCCAAGCCCTCGTCGACCCGACCCTGTGAGAGCCTCCCCCTCCATCCCCTTTCCCATCCCTGTTCTGTATTCCAGCGATCCTCGACCGCTCGTGGACAATATGGGCGGCATCTTCGCGGTCCCTGCCGGACAGCCGTACGATGCAGCGTACGCCGCCTCCGTCGCCAGCGCGTACGCCGCATTACCAGCGAGGGCCGTGCGACCAAGGCACCCCAACGGCGGGAACGAGCACAACCCTTTTTCACTGGGATTCAGAGGTTGTGTTTCTCAGTCGCTGTTTCAACTACTCTTGGCCGTGTTCCCTCATAAAGCCG
Source organism: Mycena leptocephala (assembly GCA_029378395.1). Classification (NCBI taxonomy): domain Eukaryota; kingdom Fungi; phylum Basidiomycota; class Agaricomycetes; order Agaricales; family Mycenaceae; genus Mycena; species Mycena leptocephala. Next base: position 194,756 of record JARJLF010000333.1, on the reverse strand, counting down.
CTGAGGCCGACTCGAGGCAATGCCTGCCATGTACCAATTTTGAGCAAGGTAACCAGTAATTACATAAATCCTTACACGTTGGACAACTTGGCCGGCGTCGACCAGCTGTGACAACTCCAACTCAGGCCGGATTTCTTTTCTGTCAGAGTTCGGATCCAACACATAATTTCGACTGATCTATACATCATCCGCTTCACTCATATCCGACTGTTGAGTTGCTATTTATCAACTTCGGAGATTGGAGATTTTCGCACGAACGGGCCGACATGAATGAAGGCGTTAAAGCATTCCACCATAAACGGTGGAGAATGTCTCGAATTCACCCATGCTGATGTGCTGGCCATTGTTCTTGGCCAAGAATCTGCCAAGGTGGCAAGGCCAATTTACCGAGGCCGTCTAGCATCTCCTGAAAATATTTTGGTCGAATATGGGTAGTGTGCTGTGCCAATCGTTGGCCTTCAATCTGATCCCCAAGAGCTCGAAGACAGCCTACCTGCTTCATATTATTTGAGTTTCACCTCACCCAAAGGCAAAGTTACTGGGCTCTGCCGCTTGGCGGCCTTACCCACTTTATTCAATTTCAAATGGCTGCCATTTTGAAAAGCATGACCTGACGCAATAGAGGTGCATTCAAAGGGCTGGCATTTTGAAAAGCGTGACCTGATGCAATAGAGGTGCATTCAAAGGGCTGGCATTTTGAAAAGCATGACCTGATGCAAGAGAGATGCATTCAAATGGCTGCCATTTTGAAAAGCATGACCTGGCACAATGGAGGTGCATTCAAATGGCGGGCATTTTGAAAAGCATGACCAGACGCAATAGAGATGCATTCAAATGGCTGCCATTTTGAAAAGCATGACCTGACACAATAGAGATGCATTCAAAGGGCTGGCATTTTGAAAAGCATGACCTGACACAATAGAGATGCATTCAATTTCAAATGGCTGGCATTTTGAAAAGCGTGACCTGATGCAAGAGAGATGCATTCAATTTCAAATGGCTGGCATTTTGAAACGCATGACCTGACACAATAGAGGTGCATTCAAATGGCTGGCATTTTGAAAGGCATGACCTGACACAATAGAGGTGCCTTCAAAGGGCTGCTATTTTGAAAAGCATGACCTGATGCAATAGAGGTGCATTGGAAGGGCTGGCATTTTGAAAAGCATGACCTGACACAATAGAGATGCATTTTCAAATGGCTCCCATTTTGAAAAGCATGACCTGACACAATAGAGGTGCATTCAAAGGGCTGACATTTTGAAAAGCATGACCTGACGCAAGATGCATTCAATTTCAAATGGCTGCCATTTTGAAAAGCATGACCTGACACAAGAGAGATGCATTCAAATGGCTGCCATTTGGAAGAGCATGACCTGATGCAATAGAGGTGCATTCAAAGGGCTGGCATTTGAAAAGCATGACCTGATGCAAGAGAGATGCATTCAAATGGCTGCCATTTTGAAAAGCATGACCTGATGCAAGAGAGGTGCATTCAAAGGGCTGGCATTTTTAAAAGCATGACCTGACACAATAGAGATGCATTTTGCAAATGGCTGGCATTTTGAAAAGCATGACCTGGCACAATGGAGGTGCATTCAAATGGCTGGAATTTTGAAAAGCATGCCCTGGCGCAATAGAGGTGGAGCGGGGCTCACAGTACAAAAGGACGAGCTAAGCCAAACCTCCGCTCAAAAGAAAAAAAAAACCTTTCCACGTTGCTCGAGATTTGAGTATTTTCCTGCACCCCAGAGGTCCCTGGACGCACTTTGAAGAAAACCGGAGTCCACAACCTTTGTCCATGTTTGGCAGTATTACCTGTATGCCTCATTGAATGGGATGTGCCATCCCAGGCTGAATATTGTTCTCACAATAGGAATGACTCGTAATAATGGATCAGATTTATAAGGGAGGCAGAGTCTCTGCCCTCCGAATCGAGATGAATATAACGATACAGATCAATCTTACAACAAAGCGACCTAAGACCTGTAACATATTTGCGATTGTTCAATCCAGAGGCCGCTGAGTTCAGTAAACACTTGGTTGAAACAAGTAGTACAGTAAGATCTTTATAATTACAAGTACTTATGTAATAAGTTCTTGTTCTTTTCTAAATCTGAGGTTATTTGCCGTGGGCAGACTGGTATAACTTGGGACATTGTGGGGCACGGGGTTCAAAATGCCATTGTAATGCACCAAATGGTCAGTTCCATAGTGAGGCACGGGGTTTAAAATGACATTGTGAGGCACGGGGTTCAAAATGCTGTTGTGGGGCACAGGGTTCAAAATAGGTCCCTTGTCCCTCCGAGGACAGCCGAAATACATTTTTTGTCCTTTCTTGTGGGCATTCAAACCTGGAAGGCAGGGCGTCTATTCAAACCTTAAATATGTCAAGTGCTCCATTATCCCTGTGGGACCCGGCCAAATTACATTATAATGCACCAAATGGTCTATTCCATAGTGAGACACAGGGTCTAAAATGGCATTGTGAAGGCATGGGGTTAAAAATGGCATTATGAGGCATGGGGTTCAAATGCCATTGTGGGGCACGGGGTTCTTATCTCAGGTGCTAATACTGATTTGGCCTCCAGTCACATCCACAAATGTGGAGCGTGTATTCTTGCAAGGTCGCCACATCCTCTCGTTCAGCTGCAATTGTCTCACCAGCGAGTCCATCCGGAGATTCCTGTGCTTGGGCAGCTGGAGCCGGAAGGATCTGGTTAGGGATGATGATGCTGTCAAGGCGGGAAAGCAGCAGATGACAGGGAAGGGGAAGGGGAAGGAGGATAGTGATGCTGTACGGCCCGATGAAGCTGGGAAGAAAGCACGTAAAACTTGAGAAGTTAATATACATTCATTGTCGTGATAAATTAGCCAAATTACATCATTTGCTGTAATAATTCCAAGTTAGTTCTGTGGGTCGATACCGGTCCTATACTGCACGGGTTATACCTGCGGGTACAACCCGCACAGACCCGGCTGAGTTCAGATACGGGTTTATATCCAAACCCGGGTGGGGTACGGGTTTGGCGGGTAAGAGTACAGTGTCAGCTGCTGATACCTGACCCAGACCCGTGACCATCCTTAGTGTTACATCATGTACAACACAATTGGAACTACTTCCCAAAATGCCTTTTCACTAGAGCTCCACTTCAGTCAACCCTTTTCCCAGACCCATAGGGTCTAACTGGTTCCAATACATAATGGGTCCTATAGGGCAGATTTGGCTGTGGTTCCCATATATGGTGGGAAGGACCACAGTAGCTGTGGGAAGTTCAAAATGCCAGTCATTTGAATGCAGCTCTATTGCATCAGGTCATGCTTCTCGAAATGCCTGCCATTTGAATGCACCTCAGGTCACGCTTTTCAAAATGCCAGCTATTTGAATGCACCTCTATTGTGTCAGGTCATGCTTTTCAAAATGCCTGCCATTTGATGATTTGAATGGAGCTCTATTGTGTCAGGTGCTGTCGTATTTATGGTTCTTTGGTGAATCTACACATACAACAGTCATTTGTGTCGGATTCTCTCAACTCTCTCGTGTGGCGGATCTCGTTCATCACGCATCCGTCACAGCCGGTGCGTCTTAACTACTAACATAGGTCAATGTGTAAATTAGCATGAATACCATACCTGTCAATTGGTCGTTAACAAATCAAACCCTTCGAGCTCACCATCTCTCTGAGCCAATTGTTCAAAGATCAAGTGAGCCACCACAGCTTAGATGCACAACAAGTTCTGGTGCAGAGTCCCGAACCAAGTGGAACCAGTCCAAGCCAAGCACGAAGTTGGCTAAGATCAAAGCAAAGGGGCAAGGTGCAAGTCAAATGGTTGGTGACTTTGTGTCAGACGTGTATGGGTGGATGAAATCCAAGAAACCTAATGCAGATGGGTAAGATCTTTGTAAACCTTGATAAACTGGATCTGACATCTCTCTTTTAAGTGAATACAAACGTGCTCGCAATTTATTGAAAGCAGGTGGTCAGCGTGAAGGTTATCAAACAACCCAGGATATCATCAACCAGTCTACTCAAGCTATGGATATCCTGGATGAGGATTATTCTGATGAAAAACATCTCTTGGCTTATGACAATGCAACAATCCATACTGCCCGTGCCCCAGATGCTCTCAGTGCCATCACTATGACCTCGAAACCATCAGAAAACTTCAATAAAGTCAAAGGACCCGATGATATTGCATGCTGTGTTCGGATGAGGGATGCAACTTTCCGTGATGGAACTCCACAATGCCTCTACTTTGCAGATGGGCGCATCAAAGGGATGAAGGTTCTCATTTCAGAGTGCTGGGAAAAAGGGCATGATCTCCCAGACCCTGATGCTCCTGCACCAAATTCGAGTTCCAAAAAGAAAATCAAGGCTTCATGTGGGAACAACTTCAAATGTTGTCACACGACATCAACTCAGTGCTGTTTGAGAAAGATTCTCTACATGGAACCTGATTTTCAAGCTCAGAAATCAATGTTGGAGGAGCACTGCGCAAAGCGGGGCTATGAGGTTATCTTTTTTCCCAAATTCCACCCAGAGCTTGATTTCATTGAGCAATGCTGGGGATATGCAAAACGCATCTATAGGATGTTTCCAGAATCTTCATCAGAAGAGGACTTGGAGTGGAACATGCTCGGGGTCCTTGATTCAGTTCCACTTGCCTCCATGCGTCGCTTTGCTGTGCAGTCTTCTAGGTTTGCCGACGCATATTTCGTGGGCTTAATCGAGCAGATGCAGCTTGGGCCAATAAGAAATATAGGGGTCATAGGACTCTTCCTCAATATCGTGAAGACTTGAGGCAGCGTAGGAGTGTAGTGTAGTCAATGTATTGTTCAATTTTTTTTAAAAAATTCTATAGTGTCTAAAGTGCCGAAAAATGTGTTTTTGTTTTTTGTCTCTAAAAATTCGCACTTTCCCACGTTACTGTCACACGTCAGTCACGCTTCACGTGACTCGATGGATGCGGGCGCCCACCTTACAAAATTTAAATTCCGATTTGAGTTCTGTGCATCAGATTGAGAGGTCTTCGGATCCCAAAATCTCACCCGCAGTCAGTTGCCGGAGACGGGAGTAAACGTACGCACTATTGTCTCACAGAAATCGTATTGAATCGAAGAAAAAAGACTTCAACACAGCCACTAAAGGAGTCCGGCACGATGTCGAGGGACAAGGGAAAAAAACGATCTCGAAAACCTCATGTGCGTTTCTAAAATGGACGATCCCTTATTACATAACTCCAGGCGATTTGCTTATGTGGATAAACTCAGAGTGAGACATTTCCAATTACACCCCCTGGCGCCACCTCTTGAATCCCCTTGTCATTGCTCAGGTGGCTCTTCGATAAAGGATAATTGGGACTTCTTGCACTTGACTTTCTAGTCTATACCCCGAGATCAAGTTTATAAGCTCTGGTTCAGCGTGTATTTCGAACGAGATGCGCAAATGTTCAAAATCAAGTTCGACTGCTTTATCATTTGTTTGACAAGCCAGTAAGCAAGACCTGACACAATAGAGATGCATTCAAATGGCTGCCATTTTGAAAAGCATGACCTGGCACAATGGAGGTGCATTCAAATGGCGGGCATTTTGAAAAGCATGACCAGACGCAATAGAGATGCATTCAAATGGCTGCCATTTTGAAAAGCATGACCTGACACAATAGAGCTGCATTCAAATGGCTGCCATTTTGAAAAGCATGACCTGGCACAATGGAGGTGCATTCAAATGGCAGGTATTTTGAAAAGCATGACCAGACGCAATAGAGATGCATTCAATTTCAAATGGCTGCCATTTTGAAAAGCGTGACCTGGCGCAATAGAGGTGCATTCAAAGGGCTGGCATTTTGAAAAGCATGACCTGATGCAATAGAGGTGCATTCAAAGGGCTGGCATTTTGAAAAGCATGACCTGACGCAATAGAGGTGCATTCAAAGGGCTGGCATTTTGAAAACTATGACCTGGTGCAATAGAGGTACATCCAAATGGCTGACATTTTGAAAAGCATGACCTGATGCAATAGAGATGCATTCAATTTCAAATGGCTGCCATTTTGAAAAGCATGACCTGACACAATAGAGGTGCATTCAAATGGCGGGCATTTTGAAAAGCATGACCTGACACAATAAAGATGCATTCAATTTCAAATGGCTGCCATTTTGAAAGCATGACCTGGCACAATGGAGGTGCATTCAAATGGCAGGTATTTTGAAAAGCATGACCAGACGCAATAGAGATGCATTCAATTTCAAATGGCTGCCATTTTGAAAAGCGTGACCTGGCGCAATAGAGGTGCATTCAAAGGGCTGGCATTTTGAAAAGCATGACCTGACACAATAGAGGTGCATTCAAAGGGCTAGCATTTTGAAAACTATGACCTGGTGCAATAGAGGTACATCCAAATGGCTGACATTTTGAAAAAGCATGACCTGATGCAATAGAGATGCATTCAATTTCAAATGGCTGCCATTTTGAAAAGCATGACCTGACACAATAGAGGTGCATTCAAATGGCGGGCATTTTGAAAAGCATGACCTGACACAATAAAGATGCATTCAATTTCAAATGGCTGCCATTTTGAAAAGCATGACCTGGCACAATGGAGGTGCATTCAAATGGCAGGTATTTTGAAAAGCATGACCAGACGCAATAGAGATGCATTCAATTTCAAATGGCTGCCATTTTGAAAAGCGTGACCTGGCGCAATAGAGGTGCATTCAAAGGGCTGGCATTTTGAAAAGCATGACCTGACACAATAGAGGTGCATTCAAAGGGCTAGCATTTTGAAAACTATGACCTGGTGCAATAGAGGTACATCCAAATGGCTGACATTTTGAAAAGCATGACCTGATGCAATAGAGATGCATTCAATTTCAAATGGCTGCCATTTTGAAAAGCATGACCTGACACAATAAAGGTGCATTCAAATGGCTGGCATTTTGAAAAGCATGACCTGACACAATAGAGATGCATTCAATTTCAAATGGCTGGCATTTTGAAAAGTATGACCTGATGCAATAGAGCTGTATTCAAATGGCTGCCATTTTGAAAAGCATGACCTGACACAATAGAGCTGCATTCAAATGGCTGGCATTTTGAAAAGCGTGACCTGGCACAATAGAGGTGCGTTCAAATGGCGGGCATTTCTAAAAGCATGACCAGACGCAATAGAGGTGCATTCAAATGGCAGGCATTTTGAAAAGTATGACCTGGACCAATGGAGGTGCATTCAAATGGTGGGCATTTTGAAAAGCATGACCTGACACAATAGAGATCCATTCAATTTCAAGTGGGTGGCATTTTGAAAAGCATGACCTGACACAATAGAGGTGCATTCAAAGGGCTGGCATTTTGAAAAGCATGACCTGATGCAATAGAGCTGCATTCAAATGGCTGGCATTTTGAAAAGCATGACCTGGCACAATGGAGGTAAATTGATCAGTCTCATTATTTTCGGGAACAGCTGTAAAATATTGGCAACGTTCAGGACCTGGAGAGCATGAGTAAAGGAAAAATTTCTTACAAATAGCATTTGTTGACACAACCTGGACACCCTCAAATACAATCATCCCAAATTCAATCAGCTGGAGTGACGAAATCTCATTCTGGTTGATCATCAATCACCAGTGATTGTACTCCTGGGCCTTGAGGAACTACAGTCACAACAACATATTCTCAAGGAGCTGTTGGCCCAAAACAATAGTGGCAATGTCAGAACTCCAGGCTCTACCAACCTATCTCATCACTCCGAAGATCTGAATATTGTTGGACCCGTGTATCAAGTTTTAGAATAAGTAAGTGGGAAGAGATATATTTTGTGTGAACTGATATCCATTGTTCCAAAGCATGGGATACACACTGGACGACTATGGTGGCTACCCACTGGATCATTCACTGGACTCCCCTTCCATGCCAGTGCTCCTGATGATCCATTCATCCATTCATACTCAGCAACATTGGGATCCTTGCTAGAGGCACAGGCCACATCCAGCACTCAACCTAACGTTGGTGTTATTGGCGTGACACATACTGGATCTGGGAGTGAGTACTACCTCAAAGGAGTAGAGGTGGAAGTTAAACAAATCCGGTCTATCATCCAGGGCCCAAATTTGAAGTGCCTCCAATGTGAACAAGCAATCCCAGATGCTGTGAGGCTCCAACTGTAGAGCTGCTCTTGGATCCACTTTGCCTGTCATGGAACACAGGATTTGGTTGAGCCAACGAAATGCCGTCTCTCGCTCTATGAAGGCAACTTGGAACTTGAAACCATTCTCCAGATGCTGTTCTCAGATGCCGAGTTTGTATTCCTTGCTGCATCTCAAACAGCCATGGGGGATGCAGAACTAGTCAATGAATCCTTCCATATCAGTGGAGGATTTATTGCTGCTGGCTTTCAAAGTGCTGCCGGCACCCTGTGGTCCATGAACGATGAAGATGGATCAGTGGTTGCAAGGCTTTTTTATTCTCACCTGTTCCGCGAGGGTCGACAGCCTCAGGCTAATGATACAGCAGCGCCACTGAATCTTGCAGTCAAGGAATTGAGGGCTTCAAATGTTCCCCACGAGCGCTGGGTCCCATTTATTCATATGGGAACTTGATCATGTGAGTCATTTTACGCATCAAGAGTCGAAGGTGGTCCAACGGGACTACAGGGATACCAACGGTGATCTCATTGCTCCACATGAGCTTTATGAGAAGTTGATGGAGGGAACCTTGTTCTCCGCCCAAATCAAGCTCCACACAAATATTTTCAATGGGAAGTCGGGTTATCCCCGCAAAAGGTATGCATGCTCCCCGTAGTTTCAGATCTCTTTTTTCTAACCATTGCATCCAGATGTATCATATCAACGTCGACCGACTGCTGATCCACGACAAAGGGTATGGTGAACCGTGGGCTCCCGACGTCCCGTTCAAGCCTTCTTCTGGCACGGCAACCCCAAGAAGTGTTCGCGTGCTGAGCGGGATGGCGATGTTGATACCGCGTTCGACACTTTCAATGCCATCTCGCCCACCAAAGAAACTCGGAAGTGAGTCGACGTTCCAAGCCTTATCTAGAAAGTTTGCCCAACCACGTTCTTTACTGCCACCTTCTTTATTTACATACTTCACCTACTGTCTACGTATGCTAAATCGACTTTTAATGTTTCAAAAAAATAATGGTGGGCTCTGCCGCTCGTCGGCCCTACCCGCTTTATATAATTTTAGCGACCATCGGTGTCTGACATGTGGGCCCTATCCGACAACAATGATGTCCACAAATTCAGTACCTATCCACAAATCACGGAGTTATACGGTGGCACTCGATTTATTCACACAATTCATTTTTAAATTATGATGTATCCACAAATCTCGAAATCCAATCACGAAATCCAATATCGCGCGTTCTCATGACAGGGCAGGTTTTTTTTTTTTTTTTGCCTGAACGGGGCCGGTCACCCCTGTCCGGGTTCCGTAAAATCGCTGCCCGAAGACCTATATAAGTCCTACGATTCTTGCTGCATTTCCATCATTCTTCCTCCATATTGCAACTCATCACAGCATCACATGACCTCTGAGGCTACCTATTATTTGTAAGCGCGACAATATTCGGTATGTACTTCCCCATTCCGCATCCTCACATTTTCACATCTGTCCCAGCATTGATGCCTCTCCCCGCCCCAGTTCCGTTGCCGGCCTTCCTGGATCCCTGCCATCTGAGAGGCGGCTCTTGATGTGACATCAATCCGTGTGTGCGTTTGGTATGGCTCTGGGGAGGTACGGTCAGATGTGGAATCTGCGCCAGGCTATATCCTTGTCGACGGTATGTACACCCCCCATTCCACCCATCCTCACATTTTCACGTCTGTCCCAGCATCGATGCCTCTCCCCCCTCGGTTCCGTCGCCGGCCTTCCTGGATCCTTGCCATCTGAGACGCGGCTCTTGATGTGATGTCAATCCGTGTGTGTGTTTGGCATGGCTCCGGGGATGTACGGTCGGATGTGGAATCTGCGCCAGGCTATATCCTTGTCCACGATACTAGCTGTCCAGACCTGCAAAAAGTGGCTGAGGCCGGTCTGGAGTCCATCGCACAGTCGGAGGCGAGTGGTCGACGAAGCTGGGATGAGCGGAACAGGCCGGGAAAACGGATCTGGGTTGAGGGAAGAGTATTAGGATGGAGGTCAATTGGTTAAAACGAGGGATGTGGCAGTAAAATATACGGGGAAATTGTAAAGGCATTAGGCATACAGATTGTACTTGGTTTCCGGAATTTTGAGGCCGGACTGGGCCGTTGGTTGGTAATTGCGCACATTTGGGGTCGAAGACTTTGCGGATGCCCGCAGAAGTCCGCCTTGAGGCAGCGGACCCGAGGACGTGGGACCCAAGCTCAAAGCTCCCGTGACAGTTGCGGATGATGTTGATGGCATCGAAGGACCCGAGTGTGAGGCGAACCCCGTAGACGACGATGAGGGGAAGCCGAGCTATAGAATGAGCCCGGGGCAAAAGGGCCATTTGTGGCCGTGGGGTCGAATGAGAAAGAAGATGTGGTGGCACCGAGGCGAGGCCAAAGTGCATCATCATAATCGGAAGCTGTGTTTGCGTCAACGTTGATTACATCTAGGAATCATTGATTCAGGGCGAAAAAACTCCTTGACTGCGGGCTAGACTTACTACTATGGTGAAATCCCCATGAACTCGATCGCCGCCGTTTATTGTGGAACCGCGGGCTCGTTCTAGTTGATGCAGGGAGGGACGAACGTGTAATTTAGCTTGCTTTGTACACTGGGATACTTCCTGGACCTGGTGTTCGTTATTCGGACCGTGCCGTGTGATACTACCTACCTACCTACCTACCTACCTACCCCACGTCGGATAAACCAGTATCAAAAGATGGCGAGGCTGTTCGCTTGCGTGAACCCAGTGAGATCTCAAGTCGATACAGTGAAGTGAACACTCACCGAAGCCATCCGAGTCCGCTTGAAAACCTGATATCTCCTCAATGTCGGAATTGGGTGACCCGCTGACAATGTGAGCAGATGTGGGTGCTTGGGAAAGTCTGGAGCTCTGACGCCGAGTCGATTCGTCTTCTGCCTCCTTCTTGACCCTCAGATTGATCAGTTCCTCAATACCGGCATCATCGTCGGACTCGGACTCCGAACCATCGGACAACGATTCGGTCTCAATCTCGGGGAGGGTGGCTTTGCTTTTGCCTTACCCTTGGGCTTTGAGGGCTGCTCCTCACCCTCAGACTCCGATGGCAGCTCTTCCCCGTTCTGCAAACGCTCCAAAGCCGCCGCCCACCCCTCTTTGTAAACGTCACCCTCACACGAAATTATGCGTGGCACACACATTGGCAACCTTTACAAGGTCTTAATCACTCACGGCACACCCGCACTACTCCCCAACCTGACAAGTCCGCCGATGTACCCAATATCACCCTCCCATCAGTGGAATGACTCTGGTTCCGATCTTTCAACTCCGCAGCAATCAGAGCCTGCCCCTGACCAACAAAATTCCAACGCCACTCAGGCACCAGCACCAGCAGTTCCTGCACGTCGGGAAGTCCTTCCACGCACTGCCAAAGTCCCTACCGACTACCGCCTACTCAATAATCCGGACTCCCGATCACCAAAGAAACCCGACGCCTGGAAACATCGCGTCGCGGCCGCATCAGACCCCATCAATGTTGCGCTGATTGCGCATCCTGATCCACTGGCCAATCACTCTTGAGGAAGCCAAATCACGCACCGACTGGCCACACTGGCAAAAAGCGATGGATGAGGAAATGGCTCAACTACGCACACTTGGCACGTTCACACTCGAACAACTGCCCGCGAATCGTTCCGCTATCGCCTCCAAATGGATATTCCGCATCAAACGAGATGATGACGGCAATATCTCACGCTACAAGGCACAGCTTGTTGCGAAGGGATTTTCTCAAATCCCTGGTGTAGATTTCGACGAAACATTTGCACCTGTCGTCCGCATGGAGACCATACGACTTCTCCTTGCTGCGGCCCGTTACAACCTCCAAATCCATGTTGTCTCCCGTAGTCAGACTCCTCCCAAAATAATTTATGATAGTCGATAAAACATTTGATATAGAGGTGTTACGGTATGACCCAGTGTTTCCGTGTATGCGTCTATTGGCTCCGCTGTCAGCAAGCCAGCTGTTTATGGGAGATCAGCAGGCAGAATCGAGCTGTTTTCCATAAACGCGAAGTCAGATGCGGAATCGGCATCTGTTTCTTCGGTGACATGGGCTCGGCCCGAGAGCCGTGAATTGTTCTGTGATTGACCATTCCTCTCGTTCTGCTCGAGCGTCTTTCCACCTTTCGTGTCCCTGCAATCGATAATAACACTCCTACAACCATAGTAAGTGACATTGACATTGTACTTGCCCTGTTATGGTGTGCCTTGGCCGCAAGCGCAACCGTGACTTCATCAGAGTTTGGCTTTGCAGTCCGTTGGCTGTGTTGTTCGAGGATGCGGGCCACGATTCCGGTAGATGACTCCCTGAATGAAGGGGTTCTAAGAGTCTGGGAGTGAGGTAAGGAGGGTGATGCAAAATTTGGGCGATACGAGCCGAGTTTGCCCCCCCCCCCCCCCCCCCCCCCCCCCAGACGGTTTCATGCTTAAACAAACAGCTGCCAAACATCGGCGGGCCTTGGGCCGAGCTTATTCTTCCCTTATTGTTCATACCAGCCACCTCTGTATAACTCAAAATGGCATCAAAGCCGGCTCCCTGAGCTTGGTTCAAAACCCATTGCAAAATCGGTGAGCTGAGAGGAACGCCAGCAAAATTCGGGCAGAACCGTGGCTCACAATTCCTTGGCGGTCCCCCCAGACAGTTTCATGCTTTAGCAAACAGCTGCCAAACATCGGCGGGCCTCGGGCCGAAGTTATTCTTCCCTTATTTTTCATACAGCCAGCTCTACTTAGTCTGTACAAGATGAGTCATCGCTTCGCTCCGGCAGCGAAGAACATCAAATGAAGCAACAGTTTGTAACCTAGTCTTTTGCCGTTGAACTTAGACTTCTAAGAATGGAGATTCAGTAACGACAAAGAAACAAACTCGATGTCTGCCGCAAAATATATTTTCAGAAGAAGCCAATATCTCAGTGGAAATAAAAATCAATATAAAATCGTTCAACCCAGGCGTCAGAAGGGTGATGAAAGATGGGCAGGGATTGCAGAGAAGTAAGTTGCAGGCCATGGCACCAGAAGATCCGAGAATGAGGTGGAACAGTGCCCAGCGTACCGAAGATCTGCAGCGAGAGCTTCCTGTGGCATAATGGAGACAGGACTAGAGAAGAAACAAAGAGCACCGAGAAGCAACGTTCAGCGGGAAGGATGAGAACTGTGACTTACACAACATTTCCAAGCGTTATAGGAGGGAGAGAGTGGGGGAAGGAAGAAAGATGTTTGATGATGTTGTAGACCGCTATCAGTGCGCCTTGGGTGCCTAATGGCGGGATAGGTATTATTTATTCGAATTTATTGTGCATTTTCTTTCGCGAATTTACTCCATATTTTTTCCCCGACAACGTCGGCGATGTGTCAGGCAGCGAGCGCGATGGCGGGCGGGCGCATGATGGCGGGATAGGCGCTTGACATGTATTATTTATTCGAATCCATTCTGTTTTTTCACAAATTTACCACATACTTTCCCCCCGACGTCGGCGACGCGTCGGGCAGGGAGCGCTAGTGGCGGGAGGGCGGACGGTGGCATGCACTGCCACATGAGTGAACTTAAAGCTTCAAGTCCCGTATTGCGAGGTATTGAACATGTTTTTTCGAGGGCTAGTGCGAGGTTTATTGCGAATAGCACACTGGCGTGGGTGAGTGTTCTCCTCTTCGCTCCCGATATTACTCAATGTTTGTGCGAGAACATCGCAGCCTACGACCTCACTGTCTACGACCTTGACGCAGACAGAAGCAATGGATGGCCGCACCAGGGATAGGGTGGTGGAGGCGGACAGGTGTTTTGTACAGCCCGATTCAAGGGGGGGTCGGCATTAAAATTTTGGATATGGGGTGGGAGGGGGGGGGGTCCGGGGAGGGCTGAAAAAACTTCTAGGCCAAGTTATCAAAAAGGCTCGGGAGGCTTGGGAATTGCCTTTGGACTAGTTTAAATCATGTTAGATGAAAAACAGGGAGTTCTTGGACGGTCCCAACGCTAAATCAGACTGTCAATCCAGATTGGGAAGTCGGATCACAGTGATCAGCATTACGTTATCTTTTCACAATTTTAGCATTTCGCATTAAGCTTCCTTGCAATGCCCAAAGGAGGGAAGAGCAAAAAGAAACAACAACAGGTGCGCAGTTTGCACACTAACAGCTCTAAATTGTATCAATTCATCTGGTATTACAGCCCGATGGCGTCAAATACGATTCATCAAGTGTCCTTCAGTGTCCGGATTGTCTTGAGATGATACACGTGGGGACAGCTGGTCCAGCGAACCTAATCAATCACAAAGCAGCCTGCAAGGGACGTCCGAAGGGCCAGATGCAGAAAATTTCAGATATGTTCACGCCCAAGCCGCGCGTACCTCTTGTACCGAGCACTGTATCCAGTGCGCCACCGCTCATTCCTTCAACTTCTACCGCCTCGGGAGACGGGAATTACGAGTCTGTCGCGTCTTCTCCGCTGCCGGGTGCTGACGAGACGCTGGTCGGGAGCGATGACTCTCCATTCTTGGATTACGATGCATCCGACGCGACTGATGCAGCGGACACCAGGATCTCCATTGATGGAGGTACGGCTGGCAATGAACCAATTTTAGCGCCCCCTACACCGAAGTATGATGCCCTACATCTCCTACGCTTCAAGGTGGAGCAGATTCCCGCTCATATTAGCGGCGATTCACTGGTAGACTTTGCTGGGGACCCAGTGGACTTCTTTGGATCAACAGAGCCGCCGGATCGTGACAGAATTATTCACAACCTACTAGAGCGAAACTTCGGGTCGAATTCCTGGGCATACAGCATGGAAACTGTACGAAACTACTTGTACCGCGGCGCGAACGGACTGGACGCGTTTTGTGATTTTTTCGAATATTTTGTCCGCGAGCGCGGTTTCCCTATCAAAAACATCCTCGATATCATCCTGTTTCTGGAAGAGGGCATAGAACTCTTGTTTCTAGAGGAGGGGATAGGCTTTGAGTAAGTTTCGCTTACTGGTTCAGCACTTTCCCACTAAACGCGGTCACAGATTCCAAGACGCCGCCGACGTAGAGACTCGATTCGGAATAATCACCACGGATGTCGCCTATCATGATCTAGGGCCCCGCGTCTTCCACTCCGGAGTGGTCGAGCAGATACGCAGAGCCCGGCCGCCTAGAAAGTGTCGAGGACTGAAGCTCATATTTCCTGAAGGAAGAAATCCATACACGTCGTATCCGCTTGGACTCCACGCTGAATATTCTTTGCCCTGGGGTTGCGAGTTCACCAACGGATCCCTCTTTTTGCGCGCAAATACCTGCAAGAAGCGTTTGTGCGGAGAGGAAGAGCAGTGCGAGTCTTGCATCGCGTTGTTCTCTGATCCAAATCTGCAGGGAATTCTAGATAGAATTCTCAATGGCGTTCACGAGAATTCACGACTCGCCTTCCATCCGATCACAAATTTGGTGGAGATGTACCGGCGGCGTACCGAACAGCTGCGAGAGAAAAAGCTCCTCAAGCTCAACGACACGCGCACTGTCATGAGAAAAATGACCACAATCGACAACCAGAAGGAGCTCACCATGGCGATTGCGAGTGGGAAAATTCCGCGTGTCAGTAATGTCCTCGCTGCCGGCTACCGAAATGGGGCTGGAACGAAGGGTGTCATAGAGCTCTGCCGAAGAGCTGCCCTAGGGGAGTACAAGCCGTTGAATGATGAGCGGGAAAAGCAGCTGGCGGTAGCGATGTGGCGCGTAGGAGGTGGACGACTCGCCGAAATTGCCCACCGAGCGATGGGCCTTCCGAGCCTTACCACACTGCGGCGTAACACCACTATCCGTCCTCTCCTACCCTCTCCTGGCCGGCCACGAGTGGAGGAAATTGAGTACAACATAGACTGCTGCCTTGATGCCACTCCCGACGACGACTCCAGCCCTCAAATTGTTCACCAGGTTCTCATGCTGGACGAGATCGCAACCGAAAAGCGGGCTAGGTACGACGATCGCACAAACAAAGTTGTGGGGATATGTCGGCAGCATGGGTGGAAGTTGCCGCTGGAGCTGCAAACTGAGGACGACCTCAACGTATTGTGCAAGGAGGTAAAGGATGGAAACGGACATCTGGCTGGCGAGGTGGGTTCCTTTTTTTCCACGACGTTAGCTGTCACTTATTCCCGCTCTGTTAGGCCACTGTTGCCGCTTTGGGAACGCTTACATCAAACCCGCGGCTTTATGCTGCCCGGCCAATTTTATTCTCCGCCGACTGCAAGCTGGAGAACGGTGCCCAGCATGCAGTCCATGTCTTGCAGCCATTGATAACTGCGATCAAGAACAAGTCAAAACGAAAGAATACAACATACCGCGTTATTTGTGTCTCGTCCGATGGCGAAGCCCGGCGCGGGAAGGCCTTTGTTATGGAGTTCATGAAACGCCCCCTTGCTCCCTCCTCCCCCATCTTCCAACATCTTTCCGGACTCGAATTCATGAATCTTTTAGTTGGCGATGACGATATAACAGCCGACAAGGATGCGAAGCATGCTCTTAAATGCTTGCGCAATTTAACCATGCGCGATGCTGGTATAAAAATTCGTGGTTTTCGGATCACCGCCGCCATTATTAAGGAGCACCTCGGCCGGAATGAGTTCTTCGAACGAACCATCCGTTCTCTCTTGAATCCGAATGATAGACAGGATGTACTTCTGGCCTTCTCCTTACTCAAAGCTATTTGGGAGCTTCCCGACGCGTCCCCAGATTCAACTCCCACATTTGCTCGCGCCCGGAAGGCACTCCAGATCTTTGGGAAACTCGGCTATTATCTGATCATGCCCTACGTTTGCATTGAACTCGATCTCAGCACCCAGCTCACCTATTTGAGCGCAGCAGCCCATCTCTTGCTTGATTTATATGTCCACGACAACGCTCGAACTGCGTTCATGCCGACCCAGACATACGTCAACCTCATGGTCATGATCAAAAATGTCTTCTTCTGTGTCGCAAAGACTAAGGTCGACATTCCTAACGGCAAATTTTGGCTTATTCTTCTTGGCACCGACAGACTGGAGACTTTCTTTGGTCTCCTTCGCAGCGCTATCGGACCTGACTCTAATGTTGACCTCCTCCAGCTGGCCAATCGTGGTTCCGGGCTCTGCGAAATTGCAGTTATCATGGCTTTATATCCTGAATGGGATCGTGCCCCCCGCCGTCTCAAACTACCTGCGGTCGGCGAAGCCGGCCAAACTCTCTCGTCCAAATTTGATCACATCAATCCAACGTCGTGGAAAGGCAATACCGAGGTTCAAAATGTTACACCTCTGACATGCTGGATCCAGGGGAGAAAGCTCATTGAAGAATTCCTGCCCGACAGCCGAGAGGGGTTCAAGCACTTATCCAGACGTTGTGTCGATATCTTCTCGCCCTGTGGGAAGCAACTTATGGAGATATACGACGAGGAGGATCTAGAGGCAGCGTATCGCTCTCTGGATTTGGAGGCAGAGTTCCCAACCCCTCCGTCAGCCCCAATGGCAGATTCCGAATCGACGTACACGGGCGATGATGATGTGGAAGACGCGATGGGTGTTGAGGAACCGCGCGGTGGTTTCGACACAAAGATTGATTTCAACGGGACTCGACTCTCTAAAGCCAAGGCTCTTCGACTTGCCATGGCTGGTTTGACCGGCCCCCGCGCGTCCACCGATCGCACAAAACGAGTTGCATCGATCCCGTGCTACCAAACTACTGGGATCTACGACGACGAACCACAGATTCTCGGAGGGCCATGCCTTCGCATTGACAACCCGATTTGTACCTTGCTGCGCTGCGAGGACAAGCTTTTTCTTGCGATTGGCGCGGTAAACAGTCTCTCTTTTGGTTCTGACAAGATACAGGAACTCAGCCTTGATTTCTTGTCTGATCAAGATGCGAAGGTCTCCTTCGAGGTGATGTGTCTAGTTCGGACAACCGTAGAGGACGATCCGACCAAACAGCACGACTGGCAATGGTCCCAGCACATGGATCGGAGCTTCGTAAACATTCCAGGACGTCTTATTCAGCCTCTAAACCCGACACTCTCCATCCGTACTCCCACCAAACCGACTTACCTCTTCCAAAGCTCAGAGCTGATGGCGTTCGGAGCTACCCTCCTTGAACGACTTTCTTCCGAGGATCTCAGGCTCATTCCTAATACGACTCGCACTGAAAGCTTTCCATATCGTTTCCAAGGTGAGTAAATTGTGCTAGTATATCTCTGTCCAAGATTCTGAAGCTGCCGACTTCAGGCAAAGCATGTTTCCTCTGTGAACACGACACCAATGGACGAAGCGTTGACGCAGAACCCGAAATCTGCTGCTCAAAATGCACTCCAGCTGTCCCATTGGACGTCTCGCACGGGCAGCGCATCCTCGAGCATTGTGCTGCTCACCTGCTTTACGACTCATCCCTCAATCGGCAGCACGAGCTTTGCGGGTTGTGCCTGCGTCCAGCGCCGATGTGCGTCTTTTACCTCAAAAAAGTGAACGGCAAACCCCAGATAGACTGGGAAAGATCCACCTGCCAGTTTAAAATACACTTCCGGTATGCTGTCGCTGCTACGTCGACTGCTGCTTCTCCCTGTACAAACGTGCCGGTGCCTTGCGAAATCTGTGGCCCGAAACGTGCAGCCATTTGGAAGTACAATCGCGAACCTCACTTTCGAGGGTTCCATAACCTTTCCAATCCTCAAAGCTTCCCAGCGAGTGTCACGATTGACGACGACGAAAGGACGCGGCTCAAGCTAATTTGGAACGCGAGACATGAGCATCCGAAGCCGAGAAACCTGAAGGGTAGGCAGAATCCATTGCAGGTTTCCGAAGCGCATAGTTCTCGTCTTGCATTCAGGTAAACCAGTCCAATTATATTGTTATTTTTTTGTGATGCGATTGTACAGGATTCCCTCGAGCAACGTCAACAAAAACCAACCCGTACAGTCAATCTCGCCCGCAAATGATGACAAGACCCTTTCGAATGCGAGCAAGAGAGATGACCCATTACCAGCGCGCGCAGAATCCGATGACGAGGACCTTTTCCCCGCTATCCTAGCTCCTGCGCGTCGACGAAACACAGGGCATCGGCGCATCGATTCCGACGACGAATCTGACGACAACGTGACTCAGACTTCATCGGCTATGGGGTTGGAAGGCGGACATGCCGATGGTGCGGGAGATGATGTTATTGGTGGACCAGAGCCGCCAGCATCGAACGCGTCACAAGAACCCGCCGGGCAGTCAGCAGATGTGGAAGAAGATGCAACTGCACACGCACCAATTACGGAGTCCCCCAAGTCTGCACCCGCGGAGCTACAGATCATTCAAAATAAACCAACGGAGACCGCAAACGAGGAGACTTTATCGGCGAAGCGAGTCCGAAGGACAACAAAATTGCTGAACATTGGAGGTTGCGATACTTGTGGTGAGATGATCTCAGAGGTAGAGAAGGGGGACAGAAATTTGGTTGCCGAGTGTACCAAGAAAGGTTGTGAGACGCGCTGGGTAAGTCCTTCCAGCTCGCGGTTCTTGCATCTAAGTACTAACCCAACGCCGCTGTAGTTTCATATTGAATGCTTGGATTTGGGAGGCCCAGTGCCGAAGAACTGGGTGTGCGAGACGTGCACCGGAAACGGGCGGGGCGGGAAGCGCCAGCGACGAGCGTAGGGACGTAGAGCATCAGTAGATGGCGGGAGACAACAAAGGAAACGATGCTGTCACTGCCTGTCAGCCGGCAAGAGCGGCCCGCTGCCAGGGGTGGGAACCTCCTTCCCTTTATGGAAGGAGGGGGGGGGAGGGGGGGTAAACTTGAGGTCGAAAAAAACTTTTCGACCCTATATCCGATTTTCGAAAGCCGATCCCCCCTTGGCCCGATTGGCTTTGAAATGGTTGGCAAGATGTCAAGTCACGTGGTTCAAAATGTGGACCATTAGAAAGGCAATAAATAGGGTCACGTGGTTCAAAATGTAAACCACTAATTGTGCTCTGGAAAACGCAATAATGCCTCCGAGCGCGATCTGAATAGCTGTAAATGTTCCCAGTGAGCAGGGCTATCCATTTCTCGGACGCGCGGCTTAGAAAATGGCTCTGGACTCCATTGGCATTCAGCTGGTCTGCAGGATGTTAAGTCACGCGTTTCAAAATGTAAACCACTAATTGTGCTCTGGAAAGCGCAATAGTGCCTCCGAGCGCGATCTGAATAGCTGTAAATGTTCACAGCGAGCAGGGCTATCTATTCCTGAGATGCGCGGCTTAGAAAATGGCTCTGGGGCTTCATTGGAATCAAAATGGTCTGCAGGATATCAAGTCACACATTTTAAAATGTGGACCATTCAAAAGGCAATAGGGTCACATGGTTCAAATGTAAACCAGTAATTGCGCTCTGGAAAGCGCAACGTGCAGCTTAGAAAATGGCCCTGGGACTTCACTGGCCTTGAAATGGTTGGCAAGATGTCAAGTCACGCGGTTCAAAATGTCGACCATTGTAAAGGTAATAGGGTCATGTGGTTCAAAATGTAAACCAGTAATTGCACTCTGGATAATGCCTCCAAGTGCGGTCGGAATAGCTGTAAATGTTCGCAGTGAGCAGGGCTATCCACTTCTCGGTCGCACGGCTTAGAAAATGGCCCTGGACTTTGTTGGCATTGAAATGGTTTTCAGGATGTCAAGTCAAACATTTCAAAATGTATACCACAGAGGGCAATTACTGGTTCACATTTTGAAAAGCGTGACCAGATTGCCATTAGATTTTGAAAGACATGACTTGATGTCAATAGCTGGTTCATATTTCCTCGGATCCCGAATTGCACGTCACCAGAAAGACGAAAAAACCAGAAAGATTTCTTCCCAAGACAGGACCAGGATTCTCCTTGGGTTGGTTGGTAAGGCGCAGAAAATTATCTACATATGTGCCTTTAACGAACTGTGGGTCAATTAAGCCTTAAACCTTAACTGCAACACTGCTTTGACTGCACCTGCACATCAGTATCCAAGGTATGAGCCTGGATGAGGTCCCAAGATATTAGCCCAGATGAAATATGAGATGCACCGCATACTGCTGGCTGCAAGGTATGAGCCTGGATATACATACCCCCTGTGCCCCAAACTGCAAGCCCATCAATGTCATGCAGGTTATTACAGACCACATACAGTCTACAGGAAACCTGTACAAGCAGGGCCAGGGCATTTAACTGGGGCCACATAAATGTTGATATTATTGCATGTTACACTCTCCACAGACCAAGGCATGCAAAGGCTTCCTGATTCCCCTATTCACAGCCCAATATGTGCAGAAATGTATGCAATATCGTGATTTATTTGGGATCTGTGATGTGACCCCCTGAGACAGACCACATCAAATGTAGGAAGCCCAAATTGGCGATATGGGAAGACCACACACTTCCCACAGCCACTGTCATCCTTCCCACCATATATGGGAACCACAGCCAAATCTGCCCCCCATAGGACCCATTATGTATTGGAACCAGTTAGGCCCTATGGGTCTGGGAAAAGGGTTGACTGAAGTGGATAACCAGCCGTACATTACTACTCGTTGGTCTTCAGTAAACTCGTTCAGACATTTGGACCACAGGAGTATAATAAATCCCGCCTCCCCCTTCCCCCCAGTAAGAGGTGACAAATCCGTATGTCAGCATTTAATCCTGACATACACGATGTTTAGATCCGCGGTGATATTGCGCTTCGTTTTTGATTTTCCAGAGAAGACAGTGAGAGTGCGGACGGCGGCGTTAAAAGGGAATATCATAGGCAGATGCATAATGATAGTTGAATCAGGGTCCGTGCCCGCAGTATGCAAGCATGACAAACTGAGTGCGAAACACGTAACACGTTAAACCTCCCCCGGTCTCCCTCTCCCTCCCTAAGGATCCTGCTGAGGCATGTACCACTGCGAACTTACTCCGCTCAAGTTGACATGGCCTCCCTGCAGTACTTCTCGGCCTCTCTCCTCCCTCCCTCTTGTACAAACACCGGATCCCATGTGCAATTGCCCGCCACTCAGACGCCCATCTCGCCCTCAGGGTCCGCCGCCTCGGAGGAATCCTCTTCCAACTCCGTGTCGACCGGCCACCCGTGCACCCCAGTCTCCACCTCGCTCATGCCAGCCTTCGGAATCAACACCGTTATCAGCCTCAGCTCCTCTGGCGGAGGCGTGAAACGTAGTTCCAAAGCCATGCGACGTGTCAACACAGTGGAGCGCCGCGCCAAGCACAATGCTGTCGAGAGGCAGAGCCGCAAGGAGAGGCAGAGCCGCAAGATGCTGAATGCGCAATTCCTGGTGAGTGCCGTCCGCTCTGTGTCTGTAGCGTTGCGCTGAATTTCTCTCGACAACAGGAACTCGCCGGCCTGCTCTCGAACCTTAACCAAATTCGCCGCCCTTCCAAGTCAGCAATCGTCAACTCGTCCATCGCACATCTGAATGTGTCACGGCGGCACCGCATTCTGGTGGCACAGCAGCTCTGGACGATGAAGAGTGAGCCCGACGTGCTGCGACAGGAGGTCAACGAGTGGCGCTGGCTCGCAGGCGTCGCCCTCGATGTAGACCGGTGACCGTCTGTCTATGAATGCTGTCGATAGACAGACCGGTCGATCGGAGTTTAAAATCTCGTAACGCGCGAGATACCGCATTTGGTATATTTGTAAGCAAGATTTTGGCGGGGCGGAGCCGCAGCCTAACAATAACAAAGCTCCATCAAAAGTTTAGAAATATTTTCTGTGAGCTGAACACTACGTATTTCGTGGTCGGATAAACTCTAAACACCTTTATATATTGTCTAGACACTGCCTATGTCATAATTTAGAGGGTTCATAATAATTGGATTGAAGGTGGGCATTGCTGACTAATTAGCCTTTTATAGTAACCCGCGCGTATTGGCAATTCAAACTCCGATCGACCAGCCTGTCTACCGACACAAATTCTTTCGGTACGACAGGCTGGACTCGAGCCTACCCTCGATGAAGAACCCATGCACAGCGACGCGTTTGACATCATAATCTGCGGTGGGCTCGAAATCGTGACGAGCGACGTGGTCGAAGGTGACGACGGCGAGGACAACGAGTGGTGCAGAGGGGGAAACATCTGGATCTATGGGGGACAGCAGGCCGGCGCCAAGCCCGTTCATTGTGCCGACGAGGAAGCGGCAGACGAGTATAACCTTCTGCAGCAGGAACATACCGCAGGGGCGTGGATGCCAGCACCCGTCGTACACTACGACTTCCACCCTCGGGCCCCTTCGTACGCCCTCCCCCAGGCGGTCTCACCCCTCCCTAACCACAGCACCTTGAAAAATCCCTCCGTCAGGGTCGTCCTCCCTTACGAATATGCCGGGAACCCGTGCCACCCCCAGCCGCTGGCGGCTCATTACTACCCGTCCACCTCGCCCCTCTCCAACACCACCCTCGGTGCCTTGGAAAGTTCAATGCACGCCATCCTCGGTGTAAAATGGGCATACGAGAACCAACAACAGCAGATGCTGCACCGAAGCAACGGCAGGATGAACCGGACCGAAGCTGCATCAATGAAGGGCAACCCAGGGTTAGACCAAATTGGTTGAATACCGATTAAATCCGACGAAATTTGGGCCAGAAACCCTGGGCAATTTGGGGCTGTTTCCTGCCGATTTGAAGCCCTTGGAATGACCGATTTTTCGAGGATCTGCACCAGCGGCGAAGAGAAGCACAAATGTATTTAGTGTAAAGTGCTCCCTAGTAATGCCATTTTCGTTCCATGTAAATGGGTGTAAGGACGTGTGCAACAATGCTCTTTCCTTTGGATTTCGGCCCAAAATAGTAAAGCCGCATTGATGGCGACTCTTAGCAAAAAGAGGGAAAAAGAATCCTGATACCCCACCGTGAGGGTTGCAGCCCTCAGATCAGCAATTGCCCCACTGGAGAATTGTAGTTGGCCCTCGGACCCAGTATTGCGGTTTGTAGAGGCCATTGATTGGAATCTCGGCATCTCAATGTCACGCAGCTTCTCGTGCCCTTTTCCATTTAAACTCAGTCCCGGGTGTGCAGAATCGATATGCAAACATTGTTTGCCCTGCCGCCCGATTGTTTCTGGGTTACATTTGCTGAAAGTTGGTGAGAGGGCATATTGGACGCCGACCCTGAATCTCAACACCTAAAAGGAATTGTGGAATTTGTCCTAGAGTAGGAATAGCATTGGCGGGGTTTCAACATTGTGAGCCATGTGGTTCAAAATAGCTCCCATATCGCTGCGGAATGCAGCCAGAATACTTTATGGCTTCAATTCGAGGCATGGGGTTCAAAATTGATTGTGTCAATTGCCCTTGCTCGTGGATAATGTATTGTGTCAGGTCATGCTTTTCAAAATGCCAGCCATTTGAATGCACCTTTATTGCGTCAGGTCATGCTTTTCAAAATGCCTGCCATTTGAATGCATCTCTATTGCGTCAGGTCATGCTTTTCAAAATGCCAGCCATGTGAACGCACCTCTATTGCGTCAGGTCATGCCTTTCAAAATGACAGCCATTTAAAATTGAATGCATCTCTCTTGCATCAGGTCATGCTTTTCAAAATGCCAGCCCTTTGAATGCACCTCTATTGCATCAGGTGATGCTTTTCAAAATGCCAGCCATTTGAATGCATCTCTATTGTGTCAGGTCATGCTTTTCAAAATACCGGCCATTTGAATGCACCTCTATTGCATCAGGTCATGCTTTTCAAAATGCCAGCCATTTGAAATTGAATGCATCTCTCTTGCATCAGGTCACATTTTTCAAAATGCCAGCCATTTGAAATTGGATGCATCTCTATTTTGCGTTGGGTCATGCTTTTCAAAATGCCAGCCTTTTCAAAATGCCGGCCATTTGAATGCACCTCTATTGCATCAGGTCATGCTTTTCAAAATGCCAGCCATTTGAAATTGAATGCATCTCTCTTGCATCAGGTCACATTTTTCAAAATGCCAGCCATTTGAAATTGGATGCATCTCTATTTTGCGTCGGGCCATGCTTTTCAAAATGCCAGCCTTTTGAATGCACCTCTATTGTGTCAGGTCATGCTTTTCAAAATGCCAGCCCTTTGAACGCACCTCTATTGCATCAGGTCATGCTTTTCAAAATGGCAGCCATTTGAAATTGAATGCTTCTCTCTTGTGTTAGGTCAGTCTTTTCAAAATGCCAGTAGGGGACAGTCAAGGCTCATAAACGGTGTCCACCTGCCACTACCGACTAACCCTTCTTGTTAGAAGGGACATGTCCCCCCAATGTCCCTTCTAACGGGAAGGGATTTTCACCCTTTTGCTGACCAGGACTTGACTAGGGGACAACCAGAGGGGATGGGGGACTTTTTGACCACCAAAACTACAAGCACAATGGGACAGGGAGGACATAGGCAAAACCGTGCTTTACCATGTGGGACACCCAAACTGGGGGGGGACTCTGACTTAAGGAACACTTACCGTGATTACCAGTGGGACACATGGAGGGACATTGAACCACAAGGTACCAGGGGGACAATGAGGGACATAGGAAAAGGTTGACCACAGCTACCTGTGGGACATGTAATCAATAACCATCAGTACTGCGGGCCGACACAGTACTGCAAAAGTCGGAGATGAAGACACAGTACTTACTTCTGTGAGCAACCATTTCCATTTGTACCATGGAAGGCCCGGGGATAGGGGACATTCAAGTACTCATACAGTGCCCATATGAGCTCATTACAGAGGGAATCGGACCAACTTGAAGGCTGGATTGGGTCTAGGTGGTCCTTAACAATACCCGCAGGCTCCTACTGACTTACTGGAGTAGGCATCCTCTTATTAGATCACCGAGACAACTAACAGCCTTCTATTAACCATATAAATGACGGAGGAATAACTTAGTTAAGCACTGAGAATCTCTCAGTTCAAAGCTTCTCCCAGCACTGAGAGACATCAAGAAGAAACTAGTT
Organism: Mycena leptocephala; assembly: GCA_029378395.1. NCBI lineage: Eukaryota > Fungi > Basidiomycota > Agaricomycetes > Agaricales > Mycenaceae > Mycena > Mycena leptocephala. Next base: position 168,662 of record JARJLF010000333.1, on the reverse strand, counting down.
GAATGTATCTCGCTAACAGTAATTCCTGTATTCTGGATGCAAGAGGCTCCCATGGGATCCATCTCTCTGGGATCCCTCTAACACTTTGAAACACGGTCCATACTAGCACAAGATTCGAGAAAGAGGGAATGAGATACCTATCAGAAAAGTGCGAAAAACTAGCAGAACCGGGGGAAACCATAGATACAAGGAGCCACAGGGTGGGACATGCCGGTATAACCAGGGACAAACTGCAAATATTCCACACAGGAAATGGGATCTACCAGCAATACCATGGGACAAACCACCAATACTGCGAGACAGGCAATGGGACATACCACGAATACCAGGGACAAAAACGGGACCGGCCGGAGAAACCATTAAACTTTGGGGACATTTAGGGACGTGATCACGAACTTGCCACGGGGTGATCGCGAACTCGCCTCAACTGGATTAGAGTATCATGGCCAGGAGGGTTGCGTTGCGAATTGCTAAGAAGCCATTCATTCCATTGTGCTTAAAACTGACTCCCAGATTTTCCCCAGATTTTCTGGGGTTTTATACAGGTGTTTTAACTCAAGGTCACGAAATGGCCCAAATCTTGCTGAGTTTCTAATAGACATCTTTCCTTCCGACCACCCCGCATGCACCATTTGACCAAATCACCTCAAGTAAGATATTATGGGGAAGGTGTATGCATTCTCTATCCTTTGATGGAGTTTATACCTCATTATACCTCCTACTGACTGCGCTGTTCACAGAACAAGCCAAAATGATACTGTTTCAGAAAATGTGATCCACTGCCTTTGTATTCATAGTGAAGCGATGGATGGTCTCCAGGTAGGTCCCAAATGTGCATATCTGCTCCAGATATACAGTGGCGGCGAAAAAGAATTGCTGGCATCGTTTGGGCTCACTTCTTGATGGAATGACTTCAAATAAAATACTACTATGAGCCCTTATGAATTTCATGAGTTTCTGGATAATTTTTGCCATAACTTGTCTCCATCTCTGTGCTATAATAAAATAAATCAGTGATTTCTGAAAAATCGAGTCTCTGGAATCATCCTGTATGCAAAAATGGTGTACACAGCTTGAAAGTACTTGAAAAGGTGACCATATTGGCATTTTATTTTACTTGAATTGATTGGGCCTTTGGCTCACAATATGCGGCTCAAGATGGCTATTTTGGGCATTTTTGGCACTAAATGAGCCAAAAATGCCCAAAATGACTAACTTGTAGGCTTCATTGTGAGCCCAATTCAAATGAGGCATAGGTCGACATATATATCACTATTCTCGGTTTTTCAAGTACTTTCACGTGTGTACACCATTTTTTCATACACTATGATTCCAGAGACTGAATTTTTCAGAAATCACTGATTTATTTTATTACGGCACAATGATGGATAAAAGTTATGGCCAAAACTCCGTAGAACCTCATGAAATTCATTAGGACTCATGGTAGTATTTTGTTTGAAGTCATTTCACCAGGAATTGAGCCCAAACGATGCCGGCAATTCTTTTTTGCTGCCACTGTAGTCTTTGGGCCTACTAGACCTCACTGAAGCGAATTTGGGTCAGATGGTTGCTCAGTAAATAAGCGCTATGTAAGTCCATAGTTGGAGTGCTTTTAGGCTCATTTTTTCTTTGTACGACCTATATGCAGTCCCAGACCGAGTTTATAATACCATTTGGGCCTCTGAGCATATGCTCCAGGCCGTTAATGCCAAATACTCTATTGTCAACCATTGCTATCAAATCGGATTCCCCTATAGCTTCAGTCCTGTAGTATCATAAGAAGCCTTTAGCGATATCCTGTGGAAACACTGAACACATGTTTCCAACACCGAGCCATCCATACCTATAAGGGAACCTTGGATTCAAAGTTTCAAGTTACTCTTCTGGAGGAATGTGGGATTTTAGCTTCCTTTCAAATAGACCCAACCCAGGAGGGTATTTGGTTGAGATAAGCCTCCTTTATGAAACCGGTGGCTCCACACAAGCACCCAACAGCAAAATTTCCTAATATGGATGCAGGTGTAGTGCTACAAATCAAAGCAAACAATGGTTGATCTGGCTGATTTTGCCACATACTAAACGTTCTGATAGCTTATCCGGCTTATCCAGCTAAAATTAAATTGAAATATTGGCGAATAGAGCATTTATAGACAAGACTTGAGGTGTATCCCTGTTCTCTGCATTGCAATTTTGAATGTTTGAAAAATGATGACACAGTGTTTCCTGTGTTGCTTTGTGCAACCCAGAGCACATTTAGTAGCTCACATGGATATTGATACACTGTACTATATCATCAGTCGGATCTTTGATTTTCCCCTGTCCCTTTTGCAGAGTACTGTGTCGGCCCGCAGTACTGATGGTTATTGATTACATGGTGTCCCATGTCCCACAGGTAGCTGTAGACAGCCTTTTCCTATGTCCCTCATTGTCCCCATGGAGGCGCGTAGATGGATAAGATCAGCTCCATACCGAGGTTGAGATCATCAACAAGAGGGGTAATGATGGGCTGTGGAAGGTATTTTGAAAAGTGTGACCTGACGCAAGAGAGATGCATTCAATTTCAAATGGCTGGCATTTTGAAAAGCATAACCTGACACAATAGGATGCATTCAATTTCAATTGGCTGGCATTTTGAAATGCCTGACCTGACGCAAGAGAGATGCATTCAATTTCAAATGGCTGCCATTTTGAAAAACATGACCTGACACAATAGAGGTGCATTCAAATGGCTGGCATTTTGAAAAGCATGGCCTGACACAGTAGAGATGCATTCAAATGGCTGGCATTTTGAAAAGCATGACCTGATGCAATAGAGATGCATTCAATTTCAAATGGCTGGCATTTTGAAAAGCATGACCTGACGCAATAAAGATGCATTCAAATGGCTGGCATTTTGAGAAGCATGACCTGACACAATAGACCTGCATTCAAATGGCTGCCATTTTGAAAAACATGACCCGGTGCAATAGAGGTGCATTCAAAGGGCTGGCATTTTGAACAGTGTGACCTGACACAAGAGAGATGCATTCAATTTCAAATGGCTGCCATTTTGAAAAGCATGACCTGATGCAATAGAGGTGCATTCAAATGGCTGGCATTTTGAAAAGCATGACCTGACGCAATAGAGATGCATTCAAATGGCTGCCATTTTGAAAAGCATGACCTGACACAATAGACCTGCATTCAAATGGGTGCCATTTTGAAAAACATGACCTGGCACAATGGAGGTGCATTCAAAGGGCTGGCATTTTGAAAAGCATGACCTGACACAAGAGAGATGTATTCAATTTCAAATGGCTGCCATTTTGAAAAGCATGACCTGACACAATAGAGGTGCATTCAAAGGGCTGGCATTTTGAAAAGCATGACCTGACGCAATAGAGGTGCATTCAAATGGCTGGCATTTTGAAAAGCATGACCTGATGTAATAGTAGGTTCGGAACAAGCCACTTTCCGAGATCACATGACGGCACGTGCTTTGCAGCGCCTTCTCAGAAGGGGCTTGTCTCAAACTCAGGAAAAAAGGGGATGTGTTCGGCGCGAGCTCCTGCCTTAATGACTCAATCCCGCCTCCAGTTTACTACAGATTGTATGTTGCCAGTAAGCAGGAGAGCCATTTGGCTTCCTCAGAATACTGCTAAGATGACCGAGGACCTGCCAGAATTGACTGCAATTCACTCTTCTTGACAATTGATGAAAAATTAAAAACCCTCTGGCCAGTCATTATGCTGAAGGGGAATATAATTCTGAGTGGACAGTTTTGTTGGGCAGTTTATTTGGAGCAGGTGGGAGATTTTTTGTGTCTGTATAGTGGCCAGGATGATGTTAGGAAGTCGAATTGAAATGAGGCGGGCACTTGTTGTTGCTTAGTCATCGTATCATCGCTTCTCTTATCTGTATTTTCTGCTTCAAAAAAAGCAATCCCATTGATTGTCACTCACAAAATACTTTCAAAAAGATCTCCACATGACCGTCAGCCTTTTGCAAACTTGAAAGAAGTGCAGACATGAAAATGTCACATATGTAACACAGTGTGACACGTTTGTACAAAACACAAATTTAAGTTTTCTAGATGAACAACAGAGTGTTCCAGTCAATTTTTGCTGGACGACCTTCTCAAAAACATGTACAGCTTCCATAGAGCTCATAAAATTAGCACAATTCGAGAAGATAGTTTTTTGTTTACCACGAATCCAAAATTCAACTTCATGCTGGGACATCGAGTGCAGAGTGTGCTTACCGTCTTTTTCCGGAAAGCCAAGTGAACAGACACATAGATCTGCATCGAATGAACATTTAACATTAATACACTACACCATTTGGGGTGGAATTGAACTAGGAAACCCTCATGGAACACATCACCTTTTTTCGGTAGTTTGCGCCAAGCCTCTCTCCGAGATAGTCCGGCGCGCCGGACCGGAGACAGGCTTGCTCCGAACCTAATGTAATAGAGCTCCATTCAAATGGCTGGCATTTTGAAAAGCATGACCAGACGCAATAGAGATGCATTCAAAGGGCTGACATTTTGAGAAGCATGACCTGACACAATAGAGGTGCATTCAAAGGGCTGGCACTTTGAAAAGCATGACCTGGTGCATTCAAATGGCTGGCATTTTGAAAAGCGTGCCATGATACTATGTACAGTTAAGCCCCAGTCCTTGCAACACTTTTTACAATCCCACATTCTCAAGCAAAATAGATGTTTTGGGGTAAGCTGGAATATGTGGGCCAGGTACACAGACCTGGAAACCACGACCCTGCACAGGGATTCGGTCAGAATGGTGTCTTGGTGGAAAAGACTTTCTCGAGACTAGACCGCCAGCAGACCACGTGATAAATTACTACGTTCGGAGGGGCTGTACCCCTACCATCACCTCGATGTAGTAATAATGTATGCCCCTGTAACTCAACGACGACTTCACCCCTCCCCTCAGGATATCAATTTTCGGAATCAGCGCGCAAAACCACTTCAGAATTTGACCTCCTTCAGAATTTCTTGCATTCGGACCCCCTTGGGTAAAACATCGATTTTCACTCATTTGATACACCTGGGCCATTTGAGTAGCTTACTGCTGCACTCACATGGAGAGCGGATCAGAGCACTTCTGCTTAGCTTTGGATTAGCTGGTTACATAAATTTCCCCTAGCAGCATATTCCACATATCATAAAAACTGCCATGCATGTATGTAATATGTACAACTTTGCTGAATAGCACGGGGCAAAATTCAAACTCCGAAGTTTATGTAATAACGTCGACCTCCGATCGCCTGCCACGGGGTAAACTACAGACTAATATTCGAGCGGCATTCGCAGACATGGCGCGATGTAACGCTCGACCTCCCCCTCAAGCAATTGTACCTGTTGCGGTCCGACCTTCCTCTCCCCTTGCTTGAGAGGCTCGCCATCGGGTCCGACTCTTTGTGGCCCCAACGGCCCCCTCTCAATGCTTTCGAAACGCCTCTGCCCTGCATTGGCTTATTTTCGAACAACACGTCCATCCGACAGTGCAGCAGCTCCCTTTGGACACAAATAACGACCTTCGAATCCTAAGCTGGTTATCTGCTACCCGAGAAGTTTCTAACCGGATTAAGGCTGGAACATTATGATTAAATATGCCTTCAGACCATAATGTACTGTAATCATAATATAACCTTTGAACCACCCGAGTACTGACAAGTATTCACAGATCTCCGGGTTTTTTCTGCCAAAATCCATACTCAGATCCGTGGCATACTCGTGGGAACAGGTCGTGACACTCATCAAAGGTGATTGCAGTCCTGCTGAACTATTTTCGCATCGAGAAACTACATACGAGGAGCAAAAAGTGACTGAAGGGGGAAAGTCATATACTATTTTGACCTTCACGATTGGTGGAGATATAAACAACTGTGTAGATCCCGACTTATGACGGCTGTATGTATACACATTGCCAACCGGTACTTCGACGGATTTTGTGTGAGGCTTTCCGAAATCAGATATGGGGTCCGACCAAGAGCTGTGCCCGGCGGTGTTACTCCGAGTCCAGAGGTGCTAAACGAGAGGTTCGCCATCGAACGGGATAATCAATAATTGGTTGTTTTGCCCTTAAAAATCGCTCCGGGCACAATCTGAAGTGGCAGAAAATTGTGTATTGAGTCTATCCACTTCCGTTGAACGCGCCTAAAAATCAGCGGGGAAACTTTTCTGTTGTGAAATTGATGCAAACTCGCACCGGGCACCGTCATTGGGCCGATTTGATGGGCCGTCCCAAACGATCTTTGGCCACCAGCGGGGTCCGAAATCGCTCCGAGCACAATCTAAAACGGCAGAAAGTTGCTATTGAGCAATCAAGTTTAAACGGCCGGCGTTATATGTATATGGACTAGCAGAGACCCAATTTGTGTCGCTGGTTTTAAAGACCTACGGGTACCTAATGTGCCTTCGGACTTCCAGCACGTGAGTAGCACCTCTGGTCAGCCCTACATGTCTCCTTCCCAGAATAGGTCATGAGACGTGTTGTCGATGCCGGAGCATGGACTTTGTTTCGCACGTCTTTAAACAGGCCGTCGAGAGTGATCCTGGTGGCCCTCGTCTACGTGGACCGTGCGAAGGCCCATCTCCAAATCGCTGTTGAGGAGGTGGGCAATGGAGAGCTTTTTTCTTGGTGTTGTTGTTGTTACGTCGAAGTACATCAATGATTGCACGATGAAAAAATACACTGGGCAAAGTGTATTGGAACATTTGGCAAGAGAAATATCGATCTTATCGAGCGAGAATTTCTCGGGGTGATAAACTTTGAACTTGGGGTCAAGGAAGAGCCGATGTCAGGCATCACCGCCTGTTGATGATGGGACGAAAATGGCAGTCGGGAAAACGAAGAAAAGGAGTTATTCGAGTTAGTCGTCTTGGGAAGATACGAGGAGACACATTGACAGGAATATCTCACAGAAAGATCAGAACTGATTTTCATAATTGTACGGCTGTCATTCTCTCCATCTCGGTCCTCCCCATTCCTATTACCGCAGGTGCGGTTGGCACAAACACAACAGCCGGGGCCGACACTTCCCAGCTCTACGTGGGAGGCTTGGCACCTCCTACTATGTATTCAGAGTTTAAAGACCGTCTCATTGCATTGATGGAATTTGTGAAAGGGGACGCGTGACAGCTTTAATTTTATAGTGTGCTCTTGCATTTCCAAAAGCGTGATATTCCCAAGCGCGTGACAAGTTTAATTATAAAGTGCAAATTACTCGTATCTTAAGCAGATGCCCTGATTTTATGTGCACATATTTACATTCTTCTTTTTCTCATACTCTCGGCCCGGCAGCTCCCGTATGTCAAGCCCATTTCCGATTTCATTTCTGGGGTCTGCAGACTAGCGGGTGCATCCGAAATTACCATTGGTCCAGGGATTTGGATGCTCCACAAGGTTATTTTCGACCTATCCGATCAACCGCTCAATATCCGTGAAAAAGGGAAGGCCCCTTGCACAACCTCTCTTTCTTTGACGCCTCTTTCACGCCCTCCCGCATCATCACTCGTAAGTTATGTTAAGCAGATACTAGATCACATTGCGCGTGTCTCGGTCATCGCGCTTTTATGTGCATATTTGGTTCCGGCACGTTGTGCACGTCACATTTTAACTTTCGGGAACCTATCAATTCCGACGCCAATCCTTTTTGGACGTACCCCATGCCCTGCATCGAGCGCTCAAGGCCCGCTCAAAAGCGACACCTGCCCATCATTATTTCGTCTTTCTCCCCACCATCATCCCTCTTCCTCAACGCCTCTCAGCAGCGTCTGGCCGCCCTTCAACACAGGGTTCAACGTGTCTCCTACATCTGTCTAGCTCGATCAACCACAAGGCAACCCTCGGTCCCAAATCCGCTTCTGCTGGTATCGCGCAATCGGCTTACCTCTTAAAGGCCATCTCATCAAGCCCTCGACGAGACTAAGCAAATTTCCACATTACTCCAAGGCTGTCCTATCAGGTAGACTCGTTACCAGTCTGCCATGGACAGCAGATCTTCGTGCAAGCACGTTGCCGTAGGCAGACTGGTAGTTCTCGGATGCTCTGCAAGGGCTGCGCGCGGAGTTTGCTTCTCTGCTGTTCCGAGCTCAATTGTCGTTATTTTAAAAAAATTCAAAGGTACAGGGTGCGTTTTTTCCACATATCTTGAAATCTGCCTCCTCAGAATATCCAGAGAGTGTGCCAGAGTGCTGTGGGAAACAGACGAATTTTAGCTGGAGCTGCACAGCCCCTGTGATGCCGACGATCGGCACCACTCAAAATTTCAAACTCCACGCACACAGCATTGACAACTCCCGAGAACTACCAGTCTGCCTACGGCAACGTGCTTGCACGAAGATCTGCCATCCATGGCAGACTGGTGACGAGTCTACCTATCAGGCCCATCAAGCTCAACAACAATGAATGACTCAACGTTGACTGGTTTGCATCCTCAACATGCCTCGCTCAAGATCAAGCTGCTGTAGGACAAACATCGGGCCCAACACATACCCTCGCCAAGCTGAAGGCTCTTCTCAGTATGTCTCATCTGTTTCCTCATGTTCTAATTGTAATTACCAAGCCCGACATAACAACAACGGCGAGAACTCGCGTGAGTTACCGGAATACTGTATTCACTACGCAACGAACACTAACGCTTTGGAACAGACAGTAACTTTGCCCACTTACTGGCCCTGCGAGTCCATCGCGGAGTAATTGTCCTCAGCTATGTACGTAGCGTGGAAGATAGAACGGCCATAGGAATCTTCTGATAGGTAAGCATCACTTTAGTCTTAGCTTCTAGCATTGACGTCGCTCAGACGCAGTGGTGGACAGCTCGTATGCACGTTGCTGATCAGAAGCAGCGCGCGGCCACCTTCCGAGGTCGGCAGTAACTTATACAATATTCTATTTGCTCATCTTCTCACATCTACAGGTTTATTTGAACCACCGTTTACTTCTGGACCACACTGCGCACGACAAGTCTCTCCCTGAGTGCGTAACTACCCCATTGACTGTTTTTATCTGACATAACATTGGTCTTTCGCCATTTTGGAATAGTTCTCGAATTCCGGTCTGAATCAATAGCCGATCAACAATATTATTTTAATGTCTATTAATGTCTATCACTTCGACGGTCGACGTTCGACCGTATATTTTACTGGTAGCTGTATATAGAGCGAACCTTGGCAAATTATGATGTTTTCTTATGAGGGAAATGTACGGCCTTCCGAATGCTATCTCGGAAAGGTCGAATAGATGTGTTGTAACTACTGACAAATATTTGAGCAAAGGTGGGCCGGAGCGAAGCGACGGCACGTCTTGTGCGTGAATATTGTAATTCAACATCAGCAAAGGCCAGATTTTGGGGCGGCCCTCCGCCAGGTGATAGCCAAAATAGCTTTGGAGACCAAATATGTACATTAGTAGGTTAAAATAGTGGCCTTTATCTCCGCAATCATTGAGGGAGGTAACCTGCGATGCCCGCTGAACCGGCGGTTGATGTGAATCAAGTCGCCGCATGTCAATCCTTGCGCGTATGTCGAAACAAATTGTGCTGCGCGGTTAGCAAACCTTGAAAAACCATAAAAGTTAATGAAGTACTCAACCATTAAATTTCTTTAAACTCACCGAATGATAGACAGCTTGGGGACTTCATCTAGGCATTTCTTCACATTGTTCTCCATTTCGTCGATGTTCGTGATCCTCGCAGATGTGCGATAACGACATTTGGCTGCTCCCCAATACATTTCAAGAGATAAAAGTCACAAATGTGACCCCGGGACTCCACAAGCTCTTTAAGTGCGGACTTTTGGTCGACAAAATCAGGTTGGCAGAAAAGAATTCTGCGGCAACAGCAGTCAGTATGGCCTGCCCGCATTTGAATCCTGGGCACTGGGCAAGCAAACCATCCCACCACAACCCACGCTCCCAGATGATCTGTTCCATGCCTTTAAACCAACCTAGCATTGTCGGGTGATCGTCTTCAAAATAGAATAAAGTAGGTAAGGCCGACGAGCGGCACAGCCCGGTAACGCTGAGAAAAATAGTCAGAGGGATGGAGCGTCTGAATTGGTCTGAACTCGATCCAACAGATGCTTATGTTAATATATGTAGATGGCTTTCTCTATCCAAGAAAGAGCTGTGGAATAACTTCGAATTCCCACCTGCACAATCGCTGCGAGTTTTTTTGGTTTCAAGGATGGTTTCGGTTCTCCAAGCCGCTTGAAAGGTGAACTCCGAACGTTGGATACTGTTGTACCGGAATCGATCTTTTGGCACAGCAGTGATAGAGCGACCCAAAGCTCGCTCGGTCGCCCTGTTCACATTGACCAGAACAATGGGCTCCGTGTAAAATTAGGCATTCACAATAGCCCTTTTGCACCTTTTAATGTACCCATTTTAGCAGATAACACAACCGAGTGAGCTATAAAATCCAGAAAATTTCACCCCAGTCATTTTTGACCATTTGAGTATGCCACCTTTCAGCAACGATAGGAGCACACAGACAGCATGAAACGGAGAAATGGAGCCAAAAAGGGAGGGAGCAAAAACGGGCGGGAAAAGAGACCAGAAAACCGCAACGTTCATAGTAGCCTTTTTTACCGCCCTTTTTGGATTCCATTTTTTTCTTCTGCTTTCATCCAGTATCGCATGTTGGATCTAGACTTTTTTGAGATTTGCACCCTTTTTGTATGTGGAAATTGAAACGGGAAAAAAAAACCCCCGGAGAAAAACGGAGGGAATACAAAAAAGGGAGAAAAAAGAAAGCGAAAAAGGGGAGAAAAAAGGCTACTCTGAACGACCCTATTGGGTTCTACTGCGACTGCCACATAGTCGATTGAAATTGGGATCAAATCAAATCCCAGTGAAGAAGTTCAATAGAGGATTGGAAAAATAAAAAGTATCTGAAGTCCGCTGGAAAACATACAGAGAGGTTGTCGCAATGGGGGTGGCACCCAATTTTATTCACTGTCAATTGTTATGTTGTGAATTCAATCGAGCTCGGAGTCCACGTTGAAATTTGACTGACACTGGATCATGGCAATTTTCACCGAAAGATATTGCGCCTAAGATCGACAGCCACAAATACAACGCCCGCTCGGGTTCAAACCAACACTTTTATAATAGTATAATTCACCTGTGTGTGGCTCGAATCTGCGTGGATGCGAGGCCAAAGTATGAGTCGTAGTTGGAGATGGAGAGACAGAAGGAAAATGCAGAGCACCGCAAAGTCAGCAAGTAACCCCAGAGAAACATAATCATCGTAGGGCTAGGCCAAGGTAGTTTGCGGATTCGCTGCTTGTTACAATATCATAATCATTTCTCTGTCTCGGTGACCCAGACGTTCAAGTGTGATTTGCTACACGTGACTGATATCTTATCGCTTTCGGATTGATCCGGCATAAATGATAAGAAAAAGATGGGCGCAAAACACACTAGAACGTCTGGGGCAATTGGTATAGAGACACCCCTCATACCGTCACAAATCGGATGTCACGCTCGCCTCGATTTCGCGTTGTGTGCACTCAGTACCCTTCAAATAAAGCCCTTGATTGGAGGGAAGAACTTCATAAGTGCATATAACACAATGGAAGTTTTATTTGGGCTGCCCAAGCTCAACTTGACGCGAAATGGCACTCGAAAGCCGCACAAGACCTGCACTTTTGAATGGCGCACAGCAGCCCACAAAGTGCCCAAAAAAATCGGGAAAAAATTGGGGAGTCAATCCAGGGACAGGCCAGATAGTAGTCACCACCCATAAGGCCAGAAAGGCGGAGAAGGGAGGGGGGAGGAGGGCTGTGACCGTATGAGGGGTGTTGCTATACCAATTGCCCCAGACGTTCTGGTGTGATCTGCGCACATCTTTTCTTATCATTTATTCAAACTCCGCCGGATCAGTCCGTGGCACTGATAAGAGAAGGATCACACCAGAACGTCTGGGTTACCGAGACAGATCATTTCTGTTTAATTTACCCCGCTCGACTAGGTTCATGGCCAGCCTGCCTATGAATGGGAAAAGTAAATGGCGAGCACTCGACCGGCCATCGAGCAGCATCCAAAGTGCCCGTCACAATTGCTGCCCTTGGTTTAGCCCAGTAAAAGGTTCTGTGCAGGCATGGGATAGGCAAGCCAAAACCAAATAGTATCAAAACCCAACCAAGACAAGACCACTTGTCGTACCTGACCTAGCAGCTTGAAGGTCAATTTAAGGTTTGTGCAATTCAATGTACAAAGAGCTTTACTATCAGCGACTGCCTATCCGGCCAACTAGGTAACTGGCCATTTGCGTAATATAAGCCAGTCCTGTGTATAATGCTCCAGTTTGGTGGTTTTAGGTTGGACTATGACCCATGGAGACCTCGTATGTCAAATCTGAAGGGAAGAGAAGAAGGTAATCAAACGTTGCGGGAGTTTCGAACAAGATGCCGGAAGGTGGGAGCATCATTTCTTATATCCGAGCGCGTCTTTTTGTTGTTGCTCCCCCAACTCCTGGCCAATTCACAGGTGCGGTGGTCAGTTTTCATCCCATTATTATGGTTCGGGGCATGGTTCGGGGCAATGAACCAGGGCCAAACTATTTGTGGGAAAACATCCCGTTCGCCTCCGTGATTCTCCAAACAGACCTTGACCCGATTTGGAGTGGCACAAACCGGCCACCTCGATAGCGGACCAACCATGTTTGCTGGGGCCCTGGAATTTGACTCGGTCATTCAAGATACCTCATAATGTACTCTACCACATTGATTGAGTTTTTCAATGTCAGACTTCCCGTTCACGGCGCGGTAACATCAAAAACCACTCAGTTTAATTGACGCAGACGGATGGACTTTTTTTTGTGGGGTGCTTGGGATGAAGAGAGCCTCATTTGCTAATAGGTACGTCCTACCGCATCCCCTTGAGACATATGAATCTTGATTTGGGCCCCAAATGCCCTGTGTCCTTTGCAGGGCACACCATTTGCTCCGCACTCGATCCTGGCCACTCTCCCTGGCAGGCAACGCAAGTAGTCGTGGTCCCCATATGTCTTATATTTGCAGTTTGCGGGCCTTTAATAATGTATTTCAATCCAATGAATGGTTTGGGATGCACTGGGATGAATAGAGCGAGTGCCAACGAATCATTTAGCCGGGTGGCCCGGTTAGGCCGTTTTTGCCATTTTGGGCATCCTCCCGCGAAAGAATTCGGCAAGCCATGAAATGGACACATAAATTCGCAAAAAAAATATTAACTCACTCGCAGGATGTATGCCTTCGATCAAGACCCTATATACTTGTCTCAGTCGAACTATGTGTAAGGGCCCGTGGCGATAAATGCTAAGGTGGCCGAGATGCCAGTCTCTGAAAGTATCACAGATAGCTGGTGTAGAAAATGTGTAGTACAGTAGACCCCGTAATTTGCAAAGACATGGGGTCATGAACTACCTTGGAACAGCTTGAGTACCCGAGCACAGACAACCAGGAAGGAATGCGAAGGATCGAGAACCTAGTCTGTTGTTAACCGCGCCACCGTGTTTGGTGGCCGCGTTATTATATAATCGTCGGAGTTTGAAATTTTGCCATGCCTATTTAGCACCTCCAGGATCCCCATCCTCAAACTTTGAGAGAGAAAGGATATTTAAATCCATGTCTGACCCCAAATGTGTCTTCAAATTTTTATTTTTCAACTTCCATTCCCGTGGAATAGAAAGAGCAGATTATGTCAGGATTTGTCATTTGTTGAGCCATCAAAGTTCAAACTCCTGGTTCTTCAACTCTGCCGCCACGAGTTGGGTGAGAAAGTTGCTCAATTTATGCTAATAAATACTAATTTGACTTCATATTTGTGAGAAACTTGTTCTGGAATGCGTACCAGCATCCGAATTGTTTTTGTGATTTGTAATAACGCGGCCAGCGATCAACGCATCAACCTTTTCGACAGACTACAACATGCGAGGTACGAGCACCATATTGTTGTAGCATCTGTTTATAAGAGACTATCGAGAACCTCTCATAAGCAAGATTATCAGGCTGGTAACGGCAATCATCGGCACACCACACGGCTGGGGCAAGCCGAGAGAAGGTGATTACGCAAAAACCGCTGACAAAAATGTGATGCACGGCCAAAATTTAAAAATCATGCTCCCTAAGACCCAGTAACTTACGTTACCGGGAATGACTGTGCCTCTCCATTGGGCATTGTCCCATTTCGCATTCGAGGTCCCGTATCGGGTTTTAGGCCTTTGGCCATTTTACGGGCAGAGAGTGCATCCGTAGCGATGACTCGGAGCACTATCAAACAGAAACAGGCCCGTAGCAAAGCCCCGACTCTTTGCTTCAAAAATGTCGATGGCCCGGTCAACCTGTCGAAGGAGTTCTTCGGATGTAAAATATCCATCTCGATTTTTTCCTGCATGGAACAAAAGCTGTGCTTCCCTGCAAGAACAGCATGAGCAAATTGTTGGCACAAACTGGAAAAAAAAAATGTACTAATCACCGTCGATGAGCCGTCCCCATTCAAGTGTCAAAAAGTCGGACACCATAATTGACTCGCCTTCACCCTTTGGCGGTGGCTTGGATACAGATCCCAGCTGTCGTCGTTGTCGGCTGCAGAGTGGAAATGATCATTGCAGTCATAGTTGTGCAGGGAATTGTTCTCGGACTCCGAGGCCTGGTGCGGGATGTCACCTTCATCTGGCACTTCTTCCACGGTGACTTTAAGCGAGTTTCGGGCCTTCTGCAGGTTGTTCTGTCGTGCCTTTTGTGCTTTGGTGCCCCTAGCCATGTTAAGGACTGAGGATGACTGGGATTTTATTGGCAGGGCGGGGTGAAGGATTTGTGGGAGGAATTCGAGTTGCATGATCTCCTAATGGAAGATCTCGATATATAGATTCCAAGACAACATCACCACTATTTTTCCAGGATTTATTGGCGTATTTTCCAGCAGTGTTCCAAAAAAGGAAATTTCGGTCGACAAACGGTCTAACGACGGTCAAACACCGTCAACCGCCGTCAAATACAACGCTTCCCCTTGTGTTCACTACTTTCATCTCTCATGCATGCAAGTTTGCCGGGGACCACTCACCTGGAAGTGCCTTTGGGATAGGTTAGACAGCAGTGCAATTGTTCCTTGGCTCTTGAACATACTGAAGATAGTGTAGACAATGGCGCCTTCCATCCTGTCACTCATCTCACTGGACGACTTTCTGACCCATAAACCAGGACGCCAAAAGAGGTCCATTTGCGGGGCGGAAGTCAATATTTGCGGGGCGGGAATAAAAGTGCATCCGGGCCGCCATATTTCGGCATGTCCCAAGGGAAAAACCGACCTTAGATTTCCATGGGACACGCTGTTTTACACGGGGCCGGCCACCCACAGCGTGTCCCACGGAAAACCCGACCCTTTTCACCCATGGGACACGCTGCCCTTTTCGGCTTATCTGGAGATTATCTGCAGGCTATCTCATCGCCGCGCGCCCATCCCATCTTCCGTAAACTTATCTGAAGGCGTGAGACTGGTTTGCCGCTACGGGCTGGTTTGTTTACGTGCCGCCGTCGTTGATCACACGCCGCTGCCGTTGTTGATCACAAGCCGCTGTCGTAGATCACACGCTCCGTCGCCGTCGCGATTGACTTCCATTGTGAGGCACGGGGTTCAAAATGCCATTGCGAGGCACGTGGTTCAGAATAGGGCACGGATTCGAGTCACCCGCGGGTCCCGCGCCTCAGCTTCCGCATACAGCGCCACGGTTTCGTCCCAGAAGCATGGAGTCGAGATTAGCTTGCAGCCTGAATAAGTTGAGTCAGCTGTAGAAGATGGAGGGAGTATAAGTCGGGTTTCTCACGAGTGACCCGGACTCGTTCCATGCCTTTGTATGAGATGGGAAACTTGTTTGCATGTCTGGATCCCAGCAATAGGCGGCCGAATGGCAGCCTGTACATTGTGGAACACATCATGGGCTGGCACAATCTGGGTGCGTGGCAGCGGTTTCACGGCCTTTCCAAGCACCGCAGGCAGACCATGATAAGATTAAGGATAATTACACACTTTAACCGAGATGGGAATCAGTTAATAGGAGGAACCAGAAGGTCTCTGGTATTTATAAAGAATCCAGTGCCCTTGGGACGCGTCCAGCCAGAAGATTAGAAAGTGGCGTGCGCGACGTGTTGTGTGCGTGAGCTTGGTTGATCCAGGATTCAAGGTCCGTCCCGGTGATCGCTTAGGGGCTGCCGAGTAGACAAACTGAAAGAGTTCCGGACAACCCGGGGTTTCCATTGAAAGCCGGGTTTATCAATAGAGTAATCCGGAGCACCGCATGGTCCGGTGGATGGATGCGTACCGTTCGGGGCTTGGCGCGAAAGATGCTCAATTGCAGGTTAGAGCCGGGAGTTCCAGGAAGACTTATACCTCACATAGGCAGGTAAATCTTACAGTTTCACGTAAATTTGATCAGTAGATACATGATATAACCGTTGTATACCTCCAGTACCAAAAATTGATGGGTTTTGGGGAGCGTGGCCAATTTGGTCCAACAAAAATTATAGAACTCCTTCATTTTTTTAGCTAGAGAAAATCCCTCTTGGGAGAATGTAGCTACAGTTGAAACAAGCATTTCTGCAAGAGGGTTTAAAAATCCGATTTTTTTTGGTGGAGATCAATCGCTTGTACAAAAGTAGCGGAGGACGGCTTCGTACCTAGAGCACGCTGCCTCTTCAGCTCATCGAGGTCTATGGTTTTTTCGACCGGTTCCATCACCTCCCGTTCCCTGGGTTGGGCAACATCGTTTGATGTATCGAACCCAAGCGTCATATTGTCACAGCGGGTAGGATGCGAATGTTGCAAGGCAGACAGACCGAGTCACAGATCCAGCCGATAGACCGTTCTCGGATCTGTTCATGAATCATTAGTCTATTGAGAACCTTATTAGGCGGCACATGCCCAATGAGCTGTAGCTTGGTATTCGATGTTATACGATGGGTAATGCTAGTCGTTTTCGAGCATGTCTTCAGATAGTGCCCAAAGCTCCCGCAACTTCGGCAGCATCGCTTGCCTTTACTTTGCTGTGGCTCCTTCAGTATCAGCATTCTCTACATGGACTAAACTTACTTTGGGGGGCTTTCGTGAGGAAACAGCTTCAAAAGGGGATGATTCTGTGACGTCCTCGTCTGTCTGGCGTCGGCGTTTGCTACCTCGTTCCCCGTTCAGACGAGAAATCGTTGGGACTACAAGGTGGGAGCGAGTGCATCAAATTGAGATGTTCTTCGAGCTGTATGAAACAGTGTCACATTACTTCCAGTGTATCAAACAGGACTCACGAGGATATCTGACCTCCGTTTAACGTCACTGAGCATTTGAAGGACGTTGACAGGACAGCACCGGGCGACGACCGATGGGTCAGTGTTTTTCTATCGGGCATGAGAGGAGCAGGATCACTCCGGATTGAAACATACCAAAAGTGCCTCAATCTCTCTGAAGAACCCCGCACACAAACTGAGCACTTGTCCTTCTAGTTGCTAAGTTTGGTTATCCAGGTCAGGAGTGAGCACCGCAACGATTTTCAGAATGATGGAGAAACGCACCTTCTGGTTTTGAAAATCTGAAAGTTTCAGATCGCCGCTGACGGGTGTTAGCATGATATATAAAAGTGTATGCCGCTAATTATCACCTCAATATTATCGGTCTTAAGCTGCCATCCTTGGGGTGTCTTGACGCGGGGTACTTAGTCCACCGCCGATTGGATTTGCGCCGAAGAGGTCTGAATGGCTAATACCATATGGCTAAATGGCTGCTGCAGTGTGAGGGGGAGGATGGGGCGGGGTCTCACAGTCACCGACCTCACTGGCACAGCAACCTCGGTGGCACGTGATGCGACGATATGCAGTGTCACATAACACCGATGGACATCTAGGGTTAGGGTTAGGGTACTATGGTTCTCTTGATGATTCTACCTCCTGCCCGAAACTCGCTGAGGCTTAAAGTGACCCGGCATCGA
The DNA here is from genome assembly GCA_029378395.1 of Mycena leptocephala. NCBI lineage: Eukaryota > Fungi > Basidiomycota > Agaricomycetes > Agaricales > Mycenaceae > Mycena > Mycena leptocephala. Next base: position 150,701 of record JARJLF010000333.1, on the reverse strand, counting down.
GACTCGCATCTTACTCTTAGTGTTGCCGGGGTTCGGTTAGGTTTGGTTTTTTTTTCAAAATTTTCCGGACCTTCGGTTCGGCACTTTTGCCGAATCCCGAACCGGACCCACCAACCCAATGAAGGTGAAAATATTTATAGCGGATGCTCTGATCCATTTCCAAACCAAAAAATAAGAAGGCAATTTTTTTTTGGGGGGGGGCCTACCCACCCGCGATCCGAAGATCGCTCACCTCTTGGTTCAAATGGCGGCATTGTGAAAAGCATGACCTGACGCAATAGAGATGCATTCAATTTCAAATGGCTGCCATTTTGAAAATCATGACCTGATGCAATAGAGCTGGATTCAAATGGCTGGCATTTGGAAAAGCATGACCTGGCGCAATGGAGGTGCATTCAAATGGCTGGAATTTTGAAAAGCATGACCTGGTGCAATGGAGGTGCACGAGGACGATGAAATCCCACATGCACAATCACTCAGTGACTGCTACAGAACAGACTGTGAGCCCGGGTCCTGATTCTCTTGTGAGGCCCCCGAATATCCCGCAACCTGTCGGTCAATCGGAGAAGGTGGTCTACTTTTTGTTCGCTTACAGCAGACCGCTAATGTAATAAGTGCACCAGCCCATATCCGACACAAGGGGCCCAAAGAGATCACCTGCCTTTTAACAGGGAAGGAACGTCGATGGGCGAAACACGCATCATTCCAGCCACCTGGGTGTCGGGTTCACAGCATATGCCATCACTCCCCCAAATGTCCAGCGGAGATGGAATGGCGGACTCACTTAAAGGGGATAAAGCCTATCCGTTGTTGATACGCATCCTAGTGCAGACTACAGACACCAAAACTTCCAGACAGCTCCATGACCACGGACCAGCTCGTGATGAAAACAACTCGTTCACGATCAACTTCTTCACCGGGCGCCTCGCCTTTCCTCCGGCTTTGCTGGAATGCGTCCAGGGCCCTTGCGGGCTGATGGAACAAACTCTACGTCGGTTATAATTGATCCGGTGCGTCAGCGTGCGTCTATGAGATACACGAGCCGAAGGTCTGAGCAGGAACGAACCCGGTCGACATGGTGCAGATGCGGATGTCGGTGCGTTGTCTTCTCACCATTTAATTTCTCCACTCTAGATCTGTTTCGGGCTAGCAGGCAGCAATGGCACGGGCAGAGCCTACGCGTATGGTGCGTTTCCCATCTCCAGCAGTGAAGGATTAATTCAGCGTAAACTTCAAATAGGTCATCATAGGAGACCAGCACCATGTGAACAGCAGGATTTCCCAGCCGAAGCGCCGCAGATTGGTGCACCCGCTAGAGCATCTCATTTGAATTTTGAAATGACTATGCACCCCTCGGATTCTATAAATGACAATTCCATGCCAAATTTCCGGGTCTCACTCTTTGGGAAGTCATAATAGTCTCTCGCAGACAGATGTTTCAACAAAGAGGGTCGTACCTCGCTTGTCGAGTTGTTGAAGAAGATGTGGTCTGATTGTGTAGTTGGCTCGACCCCTGAGTGAGCTACAAACCTGGGCCTCCCCGCCGCTCGGCTATGCTGTTTGTTTTGGAAAAAAAAATCATATCATATTTGTGTAGGGCGCATCTCTTGTGACTAGGCCAATCACCTATTTATGAGAGGCCTCGATATTTGCAAGGTGAAACATATATTTATGTAGTTGCGTACCATAATTTGTGAGTGGAAATATTTATGTGGTCTGCACATATCATGTGTCTGACCCATTATATTTGTGAGATGATCATCTGTTGCGACCGATGAGCGGGGGTACGCGCCCATTGCTCGGGCTTTGGTTCGAGAAACGTCTCAACCCTCCCGAAGTTTTACCGAAGTCCTTTGATGCGCCGCAACACGACTTGAATCGCATGCTCGCCAATTTGATCCCAGAGTCAACCACTGACTCGTCCTCCGGGAAATTCTTCTCAGCGGAATGGAACGAGGCCAACATGGAATGGGTCAAGGATCACATTCGCCAACACGGAATGTCTAGTGCAACGGGTGAAGATGCTGTTCTATATGCGGAGATTCTAGAAATCCCAAATGACACGCTAGCATACCTGTGCAATGAATGTATTCGGCGCAAGGATGGCCCGTCAATCTGGTTCAGATCAGTCATTATTGGGTTGCTGAAGAAGGGGAAACTCAAAACTGACCCAGACAGCTACAGGGTTATTGCACTCGAAAGCTGTATTTTAAAGGTTTTGACTTTATTGATCCACAAACGTATCACAGATTGGGCAACCTCTCGCGGTCTCATACCTGACTACCAAAACGGATTTCGCGAAGGATATAGAACCAACAATAATCCCTTCATACTCCGTTGCGTTAAGGAATGGGCACGCGCCAAAGGTCTCACGCTGTATGTTGCGGCGGTGGACGCCACCAACGCTTTCCCCTCGACAGATCACCCAACTTTATGGCTGAAGCTCATCAGCATGGGAATGGGAGGCGCGATTTTTGATTGGCTGCGCATGCTATACGAACGCATGGAATACTACGTCCGACACGGGGATCAAAACTCGGAGCAATTCAAGGCATTGATTGGCTTGCTTACTGGAGACCCAGCATCCCCTGTCCTGTGGAATCTATTCATGGCCGATTTGGTGCTCATGGACGACCCGGACGATCCAATTCTATCAAATGTTCGCATCGCTATCTTGGCTCAAGCAGATGACATCCTACTCATCTCAACATCGGCCGCGGGATTACAGCGCAGACTCAACTCACTCGCGAAATGGTGCTCAAAGAATTTCATTATAGTCAACATGATCAAGACTATCATCATGATTTTTGGACCGTCACCAAAAGACCTCGAATTCCACCTGGGAGCGAACCTTCTCACAATCAAAGAGAAAGAAAAATACGTCGGCATGAACATAAACACGAGCACTCGAAATATGTTTGAAGACCATTACAAAGCTAAAGCAAGTACAGCTAGGTACTGCGCGCACCGAATCATGGGACTTGAAGATTCCGCAGGCCGCTTAACCCCCAAAGAGTTCAAGGTCCTCTATATGGCCCGTGTCGATTGTCATCTAATTCATGGGTGCGAAGTCTCACCTGACAGTGAGGACATTCACGTAAAAGAACTCTGCATGGTTCAGGTTAATTTTATCCGCCAAATGCTAAATGTTCATTCCCACTCCGTGCTAGTAGGCCTATTTACAGAAACCGGAATCATGCCGCTTCGAATACGTCGCTTCCTGCTTCTACTTGGTTACCTCCAATATCTTCTCACCCTGGAATCATCTCACCTTGCGCGCGTAAGTCTTGATAGCTCAATCAAACTTGCAGCGATGGGGAAGCGATCTTGGGTTGGTGATGTACTCATAGCTGCCAAGAAGATGCCGTTCCAATGCCCGCCTCTCGATTTTGGTAGCGCAAATGACAAGACTGTCGAAGCTTACCGAAAATCCGTTCAAAAATGTGCAGAGAACTGGTTACAACAGGAAGTGAACAACACAGACAAGCTCTATCTGCTACATGGACGACGCGAACCCCAGAAGGACAAGCCTGCCGTTCAAATCACTCTATTCCTTCGGCATTACCTGTCAATGGTTACGACCCAAAGTCATCGCGAAGCACTGACTTCCATCATGCTGTCGACCCATTTACTTGCCTTGGAAAGATTACGGTATGTGGATCATGCACATCAACGCGTACCCAGACAACAACGCATCTGTCGGTTTTGCATGGCAGCGGTTGAAAGTCCAGAACACGCTCTGATCGAATGTCGCACCTCGCCGACAGTTTGTAATCTCCGCGCAGACTTTCTGGACAAATTATTCCGCACAGTGCCAAAACTACATGATACAATGGCCAAACTTACCAGTGTTGAATTCCTCAAGGCCATGGTATATGAGCGTGCAACCATTGTTCTGGTGGCAAAATTTGTGTATGATGTTCTTCAAGTGTTTTATGCCGTGCCGATGCATCGCCCGTAGAGTGAGTCGATGAAGCTAATTTTTTCCAGGTCAATATTCGTGCCGCTGTCAACTATCTGGGGTCTACCGTGGGGCATGGGGAAACTCATGGGGTCTGCGACTAGGGCTTGGAGAATGGGCAGAGGTCCAGGGGCGATGGTGTATTGTACTTGCTTTGTACACCGGGATAATCCCTGGAAACCGGCGTTCGTTATTCGGACCGTGCCGTGTAATGCTACCTACCTACCTACCAAGCTAATGACGTTGGATAGAGGGTCAATTTAGTCTGAGTTTACCTTGGCATGGTATGGCAGTGAGATATTTGTCATTATCCAACAGTATCAGGTCCCCGTTTGAGAAACTCTGAAGAGGGGGATTTCTACCAATTATACACGAGCTACACTCAGAGGCACATACTTTTGAAGATATCTCCGAAATCATATCCCCTGAGCGAGGAAATTCAACCGTGCATGTGTTTCGACCTTTGTTTGCTTCTTACATCAGTATAGGTCTGTTCTCAGGTGATTACAACCCTATTCAAATACCTACCTACCAAGTCTCCAAGTCAAGGCAAGTCGACTTCTTCCGACTCCAGAGTTGGACGGAGTCATGCCAGTGACTCGACACGACTCGGGGGGTTGGAGTCAGGGGTCGTGGCAACACTAGACCAGTCTCATATATCGCAGACCACGTTCATGAGTGAGCCGAAAACACGGATTCAATTTTTTCGCCCCACATGCCTGCGTCGCATCGGCTCGCATCCGCCTACAGTTGGCGCCCGCCTCTGGAGCCAAAAGCGTGCGCCGTATCTGATACCAGAGCCCCCTTCCACCCGACTCCGCTTGCTATTAATTAGCAATATTTCGATGCTCCGTCGCGTCCCTGCCAAATCGCCGCCTCCTTCCTATTTAGGACCCGGGCGGTGAGGTGTTTGCGCAGGCCGTCCCCATCATTAGCGTTCCCACCACCGCCGCCACCTCGGATCTTTCGCTCTTCCTCATACTTTGACGCAATAGTGTTGAACTGGTGCCACAATTTTTTTTCAAGGACAGCGTTCTGATTTATTTGTCCCATCGCATCTGATACTTGCAGGGTCACCTTTCGAATCATCATGTATGTTTCGTACTTTTACGGCCTGTGTAGCAAGATGTTTTGTGGTATTTCCGTATAAAATGTTCAAAAATATCGATAGTTTTGTTAATGTGCAAATTTACTCAAAATATCTTCTTGACCGAGTAATTTCTGTACCTTTTGTACAAGTTCGGAACGAACTTTCACCCACTTCAGCAGACATTATTGCCAATGCTTTTGGAACACCAGAAGAATAAGATGGAAATGGCTCATATTGAAATATCACATATACAAAAGACAATAGGGGAATTCACGGTAGGGCCTATTTTCCTGTTTGTGAATAAATATATTCATGTGATGGGACGAATAAAATCTTCGTTTGTGGAATAAATGTGTGATCACCCAATTTGTGTCCCACTTAATATATTTTTATTCTTTTCGGCAAACAGGCATGATTCACACGAATATATTTACAACGAGTGATTTATTCCACAGACGAGATTAAATCTCGTTTGTGGGATATCTTTTGTTTGTGAAAATAATCGTCCCATCAAATGAATATTTTTATTCACAAACAGGAAAATAGGCCCTACCGTGAATTCCCCTAATCTCTGCTTCTGCCACAACATCCCATCCCATGCCCTCTGCCCATACCCAACGACTGTATGCAAAATCTAACCCGACGATAATGAAGCCTGCCGTGAGGGACATAAACAAAAAACCAAAAAGAGTTTTGAGGCTCAGGAGAAACAGTAGGATACTCGATACTGAAGCCCGCTGGGGTGATTGCGTTAGAGATCCGAGCTGGAATTCAGATTGAACTGACCTCAAGCAGCGCCGATGCAAGTGGGTCGGTTAGATGAATGAAGAAATAACAACACGGCAACTATTTCCGGATAGCCGGTCAACAAGCGATTGAAGTGGAATCTGGAAGTGAAGATGTACAGATTGAGAACAACGATGATACTGAAGAACGTAGAATATGAAATCCAATCTCGACCCCGATCACAGTTAGAAGTTGGGTCCAAGGCGGAGGGGCTCGCAGGGTTGGGTCGCGGTCCACATGAAGGTATTGGAATGACTGCTCCAAAGGGTCGAGCGTGTCTCCCGCGATGAGGGTGGTGGATTTTTTCCATCCCGCCTTAGTCTCCCTAGTCAAACCATATATCAAGATTTTTTTTTTTGTTGAGAATTTGGAGAGTGCAAAAAAAAATAACCTGATATATGCCTCTGCCTATGCTTGAGTGGTTCATGAAGTACCTGTATATTCATCAGGAATTATAGTTCTATAATTCTTTGATAATTATAATTCTTGACCTGCATGACCGCGTCGGGATGTCCGTAGGTTTCATGTCAGATTGGTGGCGAATTAGCAAGGATGGGAAAGCGGGAGATAGTGAGCTTTGCCGCGAGGCGCGCTACCTCGAGTTATGGTCGAGGGTGAACCGAGGGCTGGGGTCGGCACGCTCATCTGCGACTCTCGTCAGATCTGTGATAGTCTGTAGTTAACCGCGCGACCGTGTTCGGTGGCCTGCTTATTACAAATCTTCGGAGTTTGAAATTTGTTCCCACGGCCTTTCCGCTTGTGCTGTCACTGCTCTCCCGCTTTCCCTGGCCTCCCTTACTCTCTGTCGGCCCCTATGGCGCTCAAGTTTTGCTGGCGAGATGCTAAGGACACCGTGCATCTGTAAAAAGGACCAAATTCCGTGGTGGGGCTCTGTTGACAATTTCCTTCGGCCGACCTCTACTATCTCGCAAGTGCCGCAGCACGAGGAGTCGGCGCTCGCATCCGGCCACATCCACGGCGGTGAAGACGTGAGTCAACTCGCGGTGGCAGGTCCGCACTATCCGGTGCTCATAGCCTGAGAAAATGGATCTTCAATTGAATGCCAACTGAGTCTGCGAGTTAAACGTTCACCCTGGGACTATCACTACACCGATAATCTAATGTGCAGTGAGTTCAAGTCTTTTCCGAATGTCTTTTTTCTTTGTTGAGACTGCGCATCGTGGATAGCTAGCCAACGGCGCAACCTAGCCATCCGGCGCGACCACAATGCCCTTCTTTCTTATCACTTTCTCCCCCTCCCACTCCCCTTCTGTGTTCCACACACTCCCGCAGAGCCTTTCACATCATCAGGAGCGAGGTGCGTACCCTTTATGCTGTCCATGGCCCATGTACCATGCATCCAACGGAGAACCTCTATGCCCACCTAGACTATTTACGTTGGGGATGAAGGAGATCATCTTCTCGCATCCTGCCTCATCTTGCCCTCCTCTGCTGTCTCACCTTTCCTCTTATCGTCCACGCGCTAACACCGCTTCCCCAGATATTATCTCCCCAGACCATGCTATCCAAGTTGGACGTGGAGCTCGACGAACACATGGAACCGTGGCGCGTGCGCACGATGGGAAAAGAGAGGTTTCGAGCGGTGTGGACGTGTGGACACAGCGGGCGTGGGCGGCGAGTTCTTGGGACGCAGACGTCGTCGTGGGCGTCGGTGTGGACGCGTTCGTCGTGGGCACGGTTCTGCGTGCGTTCCCCGCCGTCTCGCTCCATTGCGCCGGCGTTTGCGCTGCGGGCGTTTGGACGCCGACTTAACCTGTTCTCGTTGTGTCCTCTCCGTGCGCACTCATACTCACCTTTGTTCCTTTATTCTCTTCTTCTGCTAGATACTCCTTCTCTCCTCGACCTTTCTTTTCTTCTTTTCTTGTCTTAATACCAAATACGAAACTAACCGCTCTCGCAGCGCCTCCCACATGCCGCAGACGCTCTCGTACCACCGCCTGCAGGCCGCCGCGACCCTGACTGACGCCGAGCTCGCGGACCGCCTGCGGAGGAGCATGCCGAACAAGCACGAGCTGCAGGTGTTGGAGGCGTGTTTGGTGTTTAAGATGTCGTGTTCGCATTTCCTATGTTACCCTGTTTACTGAAAGCCTCGCTTCAGCGTGTCTGTCCTACGTGGAGGTCGTGTAGCAGTTTGGTGCGTCGTCTTCCACATTCTCAATGGCTTTTCCCGAGAACTCTCTTTAGCACATCGGCCTTTGTTCCCGCAACCCTCAAGATGTCAACGAATGACAGTGCGCGGCGCGCCACACTTCTATGTGGGCTTTGATGGGTGAGACAATGGGTCGCGGAAGGCATATCGGCGCGCGCGGCGCCAGTAGCTAGCATTTGTCATACAATTAGAATTCTATTCAATTTTGTTCACTTCTCTTCATCATTATTCAGTGTAATTCAATCACGCTAGATGCCATTCGAAAATTTGTTCAAAAATCGAATGAAATTGAAGTATGTCTCATTTTTTTGAACAAAAATTGCATGACTTCGATATCGTTAGACGTGGTTCGACCTGGTTCGCCAGACGTCTCGCTGGGAATGAATGTAACCCGTAAGACTTGGTAATTGAACGCCGTGAAGTTTGAACGGCGGCGTGTGTGGTCACGCGAGCCAGCTTCACCAGTTGTTGTATATAGCGAAGTAGGGCAGGAAGCGCGAGAAGTCGCGTTGTTTGTGCTGCTAATGAGCGTGGGAATGTTTTCAAACTCCGATGATTGGTAATAAGCAGGCCAGCGATCAGAGCATCAACCTTATCAACAGACTATAACATGCGAGGCACGAGCATATTGTTATACAGTAGTGTCTGTCTATGAGAGACTAGATCTGTGATCCAGCGCGGCAAGGCGAGAAGAATCAAAACGTACCGTGCTAACTGCTTTCGGGCAGTAGGAGTGTAGACCAGTGTGGACAGGTGGGAGGACCAAGAAGCAGGACGTGCAAAGGAAGTGGACGATGATGGAGGAAGAGAGTCGTCCGATGTTGTACGTTGTTGTGACTAAATCAAAACGAACCACTTCCACGCTCACGTGGTCCACTTGTGTCACCGCGGACTCCGTTCGCTTGCTGCACGCGAGTTGGCGAGTCGCGTTCCTGACCTAAGATTCAAACAGCAATGTTACAGCATCGAACGAAGTACGGTAATTCTAAAGCAAATTCCTTAGTGGTTTCCTAGATTTTTTGACATGATGCGCTTGTATGTATTCCGGAGGGCCTCAAATACTGGGATAGTAAAAATCACTCCTACTTCAAATGTATTGTGCATTATTGCGGGATCAATTTTCTTTGCTGAATAATATGGAGTGTTGAGTTGAGATATGATTTACATTCGCTATCCCGCTATTAGAGGCCCTCTGAAATGCCTAGAAGTAAATCATAACAAAAATCTAACTCTTTCCGAGCACTATTGAGGGTATGGGACGTGTTCTGCACTCCAACAGCCAAAAACACCAAACTTTGAACGAATAAATTGTCGGGGGGTGCACATGAAAAATGTATGGTTGACATTGCAGCCGATGTCAGAACCGAAGGCGCGGCCAAAAATATGTTGTTTCAGAATGTTTTCAAAGAATTGTGAATAACTCAGTCAGTTTTGCACCGATTTCGATGAAACCTCGGTAGATTTTTCTGCCTAATTCACGCGCAATTAGTGATAGAAAGCGATTTGTGAAAATAATACAGTAGAGGACAGTCAAAGACATCAACTGAAACTTACTTTCTTCAAAAATTCTGAAACTTTGGCAATCGATAGATCTCGTCGAATAGTCCTTTTCCAAATATTTTCAGATTTTTCTGACGAGCCGTTCGGCCGGAAATCACATGACAAGTTAAACAGGTATCAACATTTGGCCAACTTCCCCAGTTCTGCTTCAATCTAGACAAAAGTAGGTTCATTTTAAAGCTCTCATTCAGGAGAGTCTTCTGACTGAGTTTGGAAATAAATTCACGAGCCATTCTGGAGAAATTCAGGATACAAAAGTCAGATGGTGTCACACATGACCAAAGTCCGATGAGCACAGCGGAAACAGAAAGACACAGTTATTCCCATGTCGAACCCAGATCCCTCCAAGTGAGGAAGGATTCAAAAGATGACAACACGGAAACGAGGGGCAAAGGGTCTGGAAACAGTTCTCAAGGAGCGTGGATACAGAAATTTAAAGCTCAGGGCAAAATGCCGCCCAGTGTGCCCAATTGAGAATCAAGAGTGCTGCATGGCTCGTTGGCTGAGCCACCAAGATGACTTCAAGAACCAGGTATCCATGCTTGAGGAACTAGTCAAGAGATGGGGCCATGAAATTATTTTCCTTCCCAAATTTCATTGTGAATTGAACCCAATCGAGATGGTATGTTTAATTTGATTTATTCACGGCATCTGCTGACATCTCCTCCAGTACTGGGGTTGGGTCAAATATCGCTTCCGAGAGGAGGACAAGCCTAAATTTGAGGATGCAAAGCAGGCAGCTATCAAGTATCTGGATGCTTGTACCGCAGAAATCATCCGGTGCTTTATCAATCGGACATGGAGATGGATGGATGCCTATCGGCATGGTCTGCCTGGGGCCGCTGCAGTGTGGGCAGTCAGACGTCAGAGTGCCCATCGCCAAGCCTCCAAGCGTGCCGCAGCAGCTTTGGATGCATCGGCAGTGTCGGCAGGGAGTAGGTAGGTCACCGGAGGCCAAAAGGGGTACACACAATTTTGTTCCGACCGGCCAAAATTTTGGCCAAACGTAATCCCTCGTTAAAAAAATCAGAAAAATGGTATATAGGCTTATTTTAGGGTGCTGAATCTGAATCTGAAGTCCGTTTTTTAATTGAAACAAAACTCCGGCCACTAGCCGAGTTGATGTCTTTGACTGTCCTCTACTGTACACATTGGGTAATTTATGATTTTGGGCCATTTCCATGCCAAATTCTGTCTAGCACATCCAGAACATGTCTCAGCAACCTGACAATATATATGCCTTTCAAAGCGTGTGATAGATCCAGAATGATATGAAATGCCAAGATAAATGTAATTCTTACAATATTTCTGAATGCCAAACTTACCAAATGCATCCAATGGAGCTGCGGGAACTGTAAGTAAATTATCTGTATTTCTGGGTCTATCACACGCTTGAAAAGGTATATATGTTGTCCCTCCCCAAAATATTAGGTTGCTGAGACATGTTCTGGATGTGCTAGACAGAATTTCATAAATTACCCAATATGTATTATTTTCACAAATCGCTTTCTATCACTAATTGCACATGAATTAGGCAAACAAATCTACCCAGGCTCCATCGAAATTGGTGCAAAACTGACTGAGTTATTCACAATTCATTGAAAACATTCTGAAACAACATATTTTTGGCCGCGCCTTCGGTTCCGACATCGGCTGTAACTTGGGCACATTCCCGAGGTATTTTGGTAACTCTCAACACGCAGATTCAAACCGTATCCATTGATAACCCCCCTACCAATTCGACAATATATCCACAGAACAGAAGAACTAAATCAAGGGTGTCCAGAACTTGGTCTAGAAGGCTAGATGGACATGGAGGTGCGAGGCCGAAAATGTAAGAATGCAGTGCAATGCCGAAGGTGCCGTCCACGCGGCAAATGGAGTTTCCGCGCCAACAGAGAGCTTGACAGGCGCTTCCAAAGTTCTGGGTATGAAAGTTCAGTACTACCAACCTAGAACCGGGGAATCTTGAACACAATGTAGCCGCCTGCGAAAGCTCTATGCTATCTGTAGTTCTTGGCCGAAGCTACGAAGGACTATGTAGTTCCCACCCGTGACTATCGTAGCACTGGACTGCTGTAGACGGGATGCTGGAAGCACTGGCGTGCTATGAACCGGTGCGCCTAGCTATCGCTACTGTACATATTGAGCACCGTGAAACTCAGACTCCGATTTATCGAGTATCATGAAACTTTGTGGGGTATGACTATAGGAAGCGCATTTTACTCTCGGAGAAATTTGTGGGCCTACACCTTGATCTCCCTCCCAATGGCATCGTTTTCCAGCTCATCGAGTTCCAAAACATCCAACATTTGAGCAGATTTCCTTCTGCTGCTGGCTCCCAAGGTATCGCTGTCGTCGATATCTGATCCATGACCCAGGTTTGTCAGATGTTCTGCAACAGCATTCAGAAGAGCGCGAAGCTTGGCCGCCTTGTTTCTGAGCAGATAGTTCTTCGGTATGACTGTCATACCAGGTCTCCAAAGACCCCGATGAATGTCCAGCTGATCGTGAATATCTCTAACTCTGAGTGTCCGTATTTCATCCTCACTGAGTATGAGTCTAGGAGATGGAGACGCTGCGATCGTGTTATATTCAGTTCGGGTCCTTTCCAACGTTGGCAAGCCCAATGCCTAACATCATCATTAGCCAAACCACACCGGACGATGATAAAACTCCGACAGTCAGCTGTGACAAGATCTGGAAAATGAAGGCCGAGAGCTCGTTGCTGTTACATGTCGTCCATGCTTCTTTCGTCTCGCGAACGAGCGCCAGTGACTTGCTCAAGTCATGGGTAGAGGGGAATAGCTGTAAATGATCTATTTCAGACCTATCTCGTGGAGAGCTAGGCGTTACCTTCCTCATTCGTCCAGCGCTAACTGTCCCAACAATGCTCTCGAAAATCTGGCCATAGTTTTACGACTGAGAGAACCTGTTGCGCAGAGACTAGTTACCCTATCAATTACAAAGCCCGTCAAGGAGTCGCCATAGGATATCTTTTGGGAGTGTCACCATTCAAAGGATAACCGGAGCGATGAAAACATACCGGCAGTGTGATGTTACCTCTCAGAAGCTCATATATTTCATATTCATCCACATTCATCCAGGCCACACGTGTGGACTCTATGCGACTCACGTCGGCAAGGAGCCCACTTAAAGATGGAAGGAGCTTGTGATTGAATCAGCCATTATATGCACTTGAGGAAAGGAAAACGAAAGGAAAATCACGATCGACAAGGTAAATCTCACCTGTTCAGTACCATTGGGAATCACAGGTTGCAAACTGGGGGAGGGGCCTCTGCAGGACAAGTTCATGTTTGGACTTGATTTTTCCGAAAAGGCTCTACCCGCCTATACTTATAATTATGCACGGCGTAGTGGGGGCCGTTCGATCTCGAATCTTCGGTTCCTGAACGGGGCCGTGACGTACATTTCACCTCACCGGGAATACAACTGTCTCCGTTCTTCACGGGATGAGTGAGGTCATATTCCTTAGGGTCTTCCCAATCGCGTCAACGTTTGTTCTTCCAAATCCAAACCATATATTACACCTGAAGAAAACTTACTCTTTCCATATTCCAAAGCACCACTCCTACCACCATGATGTCTGCGGAGTTCAAAGCTACTCGACATGTTCCCGGAATTTATCAACTTACTAATTTCCTTGGGTTTAAATGTGAGTTTATTGAAGACAAATATGTGGTACTGTACGGTTAGTTATCCTTACGAATGTCTACACAAAGTCAACAGAACTCACAACCATTCCAGGGGTTAGAGCACGCAAAACGCTGGCATTCTGTGGACTGGCCGGCCGCTTTGAAGGCGGGACACTTGGTTAAAGCCCTGTGGGACCTGGGCGGAGTCCTCTCCTCCTAGGTAAAAATCCCCGTTATCCACCAGTACACATAAACTGTCGTCCCTTTGCAGGATGCATGCACACCACCACAAGTTAAAAAATGCATCATGGAAGTGAGCCGGGACATAAATGGGGTGATCACACATTTATTCCACAAAGGAAGATTTTATTCGTCCCATCACATGAATGTTTTTATTCACAAACAGGAAAATAGTCCCTAGCTGTCTTACTTGTTGATTTGTTGCGTTCAATTGATAGCCGGTGTATAGAAAGCCGGTTGATATGTGATGGCCGCCATTGGTCCGAGCATACAATTGGGTGAATCCGCACCTGGCAATAGGCCAAGTGTCCCCGCCTGTTGATCTTTTGCAAATGTCCCAAGAATTGCTGATTCACAGGACCCCAAATTGGGAATTGTGCCTGGTACAGCTCATGATGCACAAAATACGATCGTCGGATAAGAGGTTTGAAGTTTTGTATATTCGAGGATTTTCATGTGGTTCTATGATTGGTCTTCACAAGTTGTCGCAAGCGATCTCGAGCGTACTTGCGGTTATGGCCAGAACCGAATATTTGCCTATTCGTGAAAGAGATTCACAGAATGCTGGCGATTGTCTTCGTGGTGTAGGTGTTACATTTGGCTCACTATTGACTCAAACAGAACAGCGGTCGAGCATCTCAGGATTGACACTTGATGGTCCAGCCCGAAACGCAGAAGATTTGAGTGGAGCTGGAGATCTTGAGTGCTGTGGATGGCCTCAAAAGCAGGAATGGATTGAAAGCTGCTGGCGGGAAGCGAGACGATGATGGGGAAAGGGCGAACGTCCCCGTTTTGAGCGAGCTTTCGTGCATGAGCGGCAAATTCAAGGGCTTGGGCCTGTAGGAATCAGCAGCGTTTCAAAGATCAATGAACCGAGATGCTCACAATTAAATCTCAGAGCCTTAAGGCGACAGAGATAACGGAACCAAGCTGCAAGTGCCCAGGCAAAATAAGATCCGGAGCTGGCGCGGTGACGAGACGTAACAAGCGACTCGCAAGCCGGACGACGTCTTTGAACGTGGTTGAGAGTGTAGAAAACACGGATGGGAGGGAGGCGCACGGATGGCAAAGTATAACGTGGAGGTTGTGGGGAGACTGTTGCAGAGATATGGGATAGTACGTCCAGTGAGCCCAGTCGATCGATTCCGGGTGAGCATCCAAATGCGGGGGAATCTTTACAAGTGGCGGCGCCGTTTACGGTGAATAAGTGCCCTCGAAGTCAAGGCATGAATTATTACGCTTCCTCCTTGAATAAACTGCTCATGCTCGCCGTGCAATTATCACTACCGAGCCTCGGATAAAGGCGGTCTGCGTTGCAGAGGACGGAGGAGGATATCTGGACGAGACTCGAATCGAGACGTGTACATCAGAATTCAGATGTGCCGCTTTGGGGTCAAGGTGGACAGAGATCTCACCATGAGTGTCTAAACCTCGCGATGAGGATCACGCTAATATGTCCAGTGAGTCTACCGAGACATGGAAATCACTTCATCGCAAGTATGGACATCTGTCAATTTCGTCATTGGAGAAACTTGTGAAAGGTGAATTAATTAACGGACTTAGTTCACTGTAGAAAAAAATGAGCACGAGGGTCATTTGTCCAAAACTGGTAACCATGTACATTTCAACCCTCCAGTAGATTCCACAATTCTTGGGAGGTTCTCGAATCACGGATATACATCCAAGGCAGCGTCTAGTCGAGTTAGAGATCATTTGACCCAGAAAAAAATGAGCACGAGGGTCATTTGTCCAAAACTGGTAACCATGTACTTTTCAACCCTCCAGCAGATTCCACAATTCTTGGGAGGTTCTCGAATCACGGATATGCATCCAAGGCAGCGTCTCATCGATTTCGAAGATATTTGACGCAGACAAAAAATGAGCACGAGGGTCATTTGTCCAAAACTGGTAACCATGTACATTTCAACCCTCCAGTACATTCCACAATTCCTGGGAGGTTCTCGAATCACAAATATGCATCCAACGCTATCTCAACTCGTTCCGAGTATGCTATTCGCGCGATCAAACACCATGCGTTCAAAAACAGCGCTTGCGGCTTCATTGACTGGATTGAATGCAGGACAGCGCTTCCAATGGGATGGACCGAGCGCTTCCAAAGCCTCAGGCCTGATCTCCCAAAAGCGGAGTCTGAAAAGGCTTCAGACGGACAGGCTTAATTTTATATAGAGGTAGATTCTCTGTACTCAAGTCAACTGCAGGCTCTCAATGCCCTTGGTAGATACGACAACTCTGTAGACAAAGATCTACGACTCAAGACAAGAATGACAGGAAACGAAGTGGAAGAAGCAAGATAGAGGATAAAGATAAATGTGTATAGAGATACTTGGCATGCATACAGCAAGGATGATGGAGATACAATTGGGGTGCCTATGAGGCACTATAGATGATGCACGGTTGTTGATGGAGATATTGTCAATCAATGTTTGCAACGTTTGTGACCAAGCACAGGCATCCGGAAACATTGCAAACATTGATTGAGTCCTCTGCAGGCGGGCTCAAACCAGATTTTCGAGCCGTCCTTACCACTGGATAGCCCTTTGAATTCTGAGCAAGACGGGCTTTTCAGAACACTTTATTTTGCATTCCCCGTGCAACCAGAGCATTTTAAACTCTCCCAGCCCAACACGGCATGTGCTCGGCCAACACAAACATATACACTCTGCAGGCGCATTCAACTGTTCCGACTGGCTGTGTTTGGTTGCAATCAATTGAGTCCTCCGCAGGCAGCCTCAAACCGGATTTTTGAGCCATCCTTACCATTGGATAGCACTTTGAATTCGCCTGCGCCCTCGGCTCTCGGGGCTCTTTAAGGTTGGTATGATACTCGTCATCACACAAAGTAACCGGACATTGATCCACTGTGCCCGATCACGTGCACTGAGCTCGATTATACCTTACCACCAAATACCTACAGATATTGGCTGAAGACTACATAACTTGTTTTTGGAGAACTGCCCCAGTATTGCTTTCTAGAGACCTGAAAAGATCAGGGAGCCATGTCTGAATTACGACATTCTAGCCAACAGTCAGAAGAAACTTGTCAATGAAAATACCCGGAGCCTGAATTCGAGGTGGGGGATCCTGGGATAGGTAAACAGACATCTTTGGTGGATTTTGCAACAATTAAGTTCCTGATTATGTAATGAATTCTTGCCACAAACTGTATCGTCGCACTTGTCTGCAGGATTTCAAGATCAATTGTTGAACAAGCAATTTAGATGGTAATTTGTGATATGGAGCATCATGGATGGATGAAACAATGACTGAGCAGTGCTCCAGTCAGATTTCAAGTGAAGTCGAGCTGTCAAAGTTCAATTTACTCAGCTTAACTGGAGAGCAGCTTGTGCACGATCCATGCAGGCATGAAAATGCCTTGTGCATGAGTGTCCATTCACTTTTCTGGAGTTCCAAGTCATGGGATATGTTCAACATATCTTGAGGAATAGCCCTGACAACAGAAAGCTCTATCTATGCTCACAGACCAAGCCATACATGCCCATTTAGGATACATGTAGTGAAAATCACGTGGAGTCAAAACAATTGAGCCTCAGAGGGTATACACATTATTTTTGACGCCAAATTGGATATGAACAGCGAGAATATATCCAAATGAGCATTTATAGGTAGTCATACCCCGATTATTGCCCAAATTTCTGCTGTAGTAAGCGAATGTCCGGTTACTTTCTGTGATGACGAGTACATATGTAAGACTGATAGTTTGATTCCAGTTGGCAATCGACTGGCTCGATACCATTATACATAAGTACCATCTTTGCATTTGCTTCATAATTGGCTATGGCACCAAAGGTCAGTTTTGTTGATCGATCGAGATTCCACCTTTGACCACGACTGCGTCGGTAGAGAACGATCCTTGAATCACAGGATGACGATATCAGAGAAATGTTCCAGGAAATGAAAGAAATGTTCAACGAAATGAAGGGAGTATGCCCACTAACAAGTTAGTGGGTCCTGAGATGTCTATTTCTTGCAGGCGCCCCGCTAAGTTTGCATTTTCGACTACATGTGTTCGATCCAGCCAGGTACATTTTCCAAAAATCTTTTAAAATCCTGGGAAACTGATGATATGCGTGATTTGACCCATCCAGTTTCGCTCCGGTTGAATAAACTTATGCCTCTGCATTGACTTGGGTCTGTCCAGCAAGATTTTACTTTCTCTGGGCTTGCTGGAATCCTAAACTTGCAGTCTTTCGTGCCTCTAGTTGGGCAAGTAAACAGGTAGGAGCTAAAACCAATCGGGGTTGCTGAGCCTAATGAGAGCTGGTCGGCGCGCAAGCGTCGACCAAGCGAGCTTTGGGCGGCTAACTCAAACTCCAATACTTCAATTATTACCAATTCTGTGTGTGACCCATACTCAAAATTATGCCCAGGGCTGATGCTTTGGGAGGTGAGCTTTAGTGCACTTCACATTGAAAACATACCACCTTGCCGCTAGTCTTTTAAATGCAATCGTTCTCTGTACTACGGGACAAAACAAAGGACATGATAGGTGCAGCTGTAGCTTCCCGGGCCTCCTCTTCACGAACTTGCTCTAAGTCTAGAGAACAGTCCTAGAAGGCAGTCCTCAGTTAGACGCCTGACATTTTCTGAGAAATTCAACTTCCTTTCATTGAACACGACTCAGAGCTACAATAGTGGTGTTCAAAGTTGCTCCTACTCCTCTCCTACTCACGCTCCTACTCGCTTTCCTATTCCTGAACTCAGAAGGAGGATGAGCAGGAGATGGGAGTAGGATCCTTTTTGTCAGTAGGAGCGTCAGAGCTCCTTTTTGCAAATTTCTCCTACTTGAATTTCCTTCTCAATGCCTATTGCTCTTTACCCCGATATTTTTTCACAAAGTTGTAGCATTTCTCTACATACACCGACCTATAGAACCACCTCCTTGGTCTTTTAAACCTTAGAAAACATTTTTCTTCTCCTACTAATCTCCTACTCGCAAATTGGCCGGGCAATGGTTTCAAAGTTGACCATTTTGAGCTCCTACTAATCATCACATTTAAACACCCTACTCCTAGCCATGCAATAATGGTTTGAAGCATATGGCTCAAAATTGACTGAAGGGTGCAGAATAACATTTCAGATGGACTAGATTTTACCCGAAAGAAAAAGTTGCATTTTTGACTGAGAAATAACAAGTAGGAGCTGAAGTAGGAAGATGAGTAGGAGCGCGAGTAGGGCCAACTTTGAACGGTACTAATGGCAATAGCAATATGCCGTGAATATCCATCGGCCTATTCTCCGTCTAAATTTTTGTTTGTTGAGTCTTCCGAGTCCATCTTTTGCGAATGGTGACAACATTGCCGACTCCCCGTCATTTTCAAGTTGCCATAAACATTCTGTGGGAAGTTAGTGGGCTCTGCCGCAAAAGCACGCTACAATTGTTATTTAGACATTGTTTGTCGTATTGATTGGGGACGGGCACCGCCGTTGATCGATCCGGCAGCTTTGTTGCTGTTTGTTCTCGAATCATTCTCAGTCACCCATGTTCCTTCTTGTATCGGCGTCCTCGTCCATTATATCGACTTACTTTCGCTGGATAAAATGTTCATAAAACCCACAGTTATGTGGCCCTCAAGAAATGCGCGTCAAAATCTGGCCTCTTCCCTGTATACCAAAAATCTCACTGTTAAAACCTGGCATCTACAAAGCCTGCGGTGTCTGAAATTATAATATTGGGTCCCACAACTGGAGTGAGGTCCGTACAGTTGCATCAGTTGCATTTTACGCCCAATTCCATCACGGCTAGTCATTATAATGATCTCAAACTCCGCATACCACAGTAATTTCGATAAAATGAAACTTTCCTGATGTCGTAGACCAAATCTAAGAAGATAAATTCGTTCATGGGAAGTATTTTACTAGTTCACCAAATTTATATGAGCACAGGTCCAGAGTTCGTCCCGTACGCCCTCGAACTTGGTTGGAGAAGCGAGCTGTCACAAAGGCGTGACATATGTCACTCACCAGGTAGTTTACTATCTTTGAATATGTCACCATTCGGACCAGGCCACCCAAGAGACATCTTCTTAACGGCCGCATAGCACAACCGACGAATAACCATCTTGGATGTGCAAAATATCACCAGTGTTTTATCGGAGTCCACCTTGCCCAATGCCTCGTGAATAGTAAAAATCCGACCTCTGTCTACAGTTGGTTTCCCCGGGCCTGGTACCTTAACACAAGTATTCGATAATGGAAGGTCAAAAGTATGGGTTATTGCAGCGTATGGCTTTGCACAGTGTGGGAAAACCTTCAGTAAAAGCCGAAACTGGTTGAAGTCATTCGTTATGGACACAAAATGGACAGTGCGAGATGATATACCACGTGCACTAGCACCACATAGATCTTATCAGTGTTTTCAATGAGTTTGGAGGGTAAATGTCATCAAAAATGAAACCATTAAGAGTCAATGCATACCTCGGACATGTCAATTTTGTATCAAATAGGTTCAATTTGGGTTGAAATGGGTCAAAATCAATAGATATGGTATTTCCCCAAAAATTCTGACCAATTTGGCACCAAAATTCATAGGAAAACTGGCAAAAAGCCATCAAAAGTGTCGGTTTTTACCCTCAAAAAAGTATGGATTATGGAGTATTACAGAGTTATGGGTTTCTATTATGGAACACACTCACTGGACAGCCAAAATGTATGGGTAGTAGTTCAATGATACTAATAAAAAAATACATGGACATGTTGTGAAAATAGCGGCTTCCATTGAGGCCCGTGGTCGATCATCAAGCGGTGGGGGTGATCTTTGGCGGGGAAAGGGAAGCATTCACCGGTTTTAGGCGCCTGTCGATGCGAATTATTGCTATGCACTCCTCGCAAGCGAGGCATTGAATACACCTCATTGTATAGGCACCGATCATGCAAATTATTGCTATGACTCCCCGCGAGCGAGGCATTGAATACGGACGTGATCGACCCCGGGGCTGTGGTAATGCGATTGCAACGGTTTAGTTAAGAATGAATCCCTTGGGAGACCGCTCGCTTAATGAGGGAGGCACGGCAAAGAAATCTCGACAGACTTGCCGCAAATTCCGCTGGCTATCCCCCAGCAATTCCGTTTCCAGAACCGGCGTCAAATGAGCTGAGGACGCAAAATTGCGTGGGATTTTGCGTAGACATGATCGGAGCCATGGGTCGGGCCGTGTTGAACCCCGGGTTGTGCCAATGCGATTGCAACCGTTTCGTTAAAATGAATCCCTTGGGCATCAGTCAATCAGTCAGTCAGTCAAACACAATGTAACAGGGAATACTATGTAGTGGACAGAAAACGAAACGACTGCATACTGCGTATGTAGATCGAAAAGACCTGATTCTGTATAACATACGTGGATCGCGGGCTTGGAAATTGAGGTGGAAACGTTATTACTTCGACTAGACGACCCAGATGTGGAAGAATTTGAAGAGATTAACGGTCCATACAAGCGAGGGCGATGACGAGGTACAATGTCATCAACCTGAAACCAGATGAACAGTCAGACGAGCAGAATAGCATGCAACAATAAATAAACTACATCAATCCCTCCATATAGTTTGACTTGCAATCTCTAAAACTAAATTAGCAGGAACCCAAAGGTGAACAAAGGACTTGCGGGATGAGTGTGTTGACGAGGAACGCGGCAAGCAAAGGGGTGATGGTCTGTAATACATCGGTCATGAACGGAAGATCATGAAAGGGAAACAGGTAACCTCGAAGTTCGCAAAGAACAGTGTCAGCTAATGCCCAGGTCCAGCACTACAATACATGAGTGGATGGAGTCGGTGTGCACGCCAGGGTAACCTACATCCAACCGACGATGACAAGGAGAGGTACAACGAATGTCGCGATTTGCTACTCATGGTTAATAAGTACCTCCCCATGGTTCATATATTCAAGTGCGGATTGTGAAATAGGTAAGTGGCAGTTTCTACTGTGCTTACCATGATTGGCAAGAGGATCAGCGCAATGAACTGCTTCGGGATGAAGTACCACTCTGCCGTCTCTTCAATGGATGCGACCACTGGGTTCAAGTCTGAATACAGGAACCTAACGCCGACCGACAGAGAACCCACAGTAATCGGCGCAGAACGCGGTCACGACAGTGGTTACCAGGAGGCTAAAACTGCCATTGTGGGGCACGGGGTTCAAAATGCCATTGTGAGGCACGGGGTTCAGAATAGGTCCCTTGTCCTTCTGGAGGACAGCCAAAATACATGTTTTGTCCTTGCTCATGGGGCGTTCAAATCCAGAATCGTGCTGAAACTGGCCGAAATACATTATAATGCACCGGATGGTCGGTTCCAATGTGGGGCATGGGGTTCAAATTGCCATTGTGAGGCACAGGGTTCAGAATAGGTCCCTTGTCCTTCCGGAGGACAGCCGAAATACATTTTTTGTCCTTGCTCACGGGGCATTCAAATCCGGAATGCAAGGTGTCTATTCAAACCTTAAATACGTCAAGTGCTCCCCTATCCCTACTGAATCTGGCCGAAATACATTATAATGCACCGGATCTCTGCTTCTCGTCGAAACATAACCTCCGGTCCCAGCCACATACGCTAAGCTGAGTGGCACGGTTGCTCACGCGCCGCACCAAATCTTCGCGTCAAAGGATGATTGCCATTTCATTGGCCAGAAGTTTCTGCAGCTCGACAACTTCGGCGAGCACAGCCCTCAGACTGGCAATCTCCCAATCCAGGTTTGCACACATTGCGCGGGAGATTATGACGTTTTCTCCGCAGCCGTCCTTAGTCCCAGAGACCTGCACTACCACGACGGCCTCCCGCTTTTGGGCATCTTTCACACAATCCCAGAGAATCTCCTTTGTTCCCCCATTTTTTACGAAGCGCTCCCACTCCCTGCCCGTCTTTCGCGCCGTCCGTGTCCGAGGGTGCATACAATCCGAGACGCTACCCAGCACTGTACATGGCACCGGACCGTTAGATTCAATAGTTTATTTACCGGGTACCATAGTCACTTGCAGCGACTCAATTACCAGAATAATACCACATGTCCGCATCAATTATGTCTATGCTTCTACGCGCTTATCATTCACTGGTATAGCACTGATACGCAGTTCGCATCAGCCCGCCCTTCCTGTTATCAATCCCATCAATGGGCCCGCCGCTGCCCATAACTCCATGCTCCCGGCCCCAGAAATCACGTAAAATGACCACGGAAGTGAGGGAGGCAGCGGAAGGTATTCCCAGTACATTACCCGTACAGGTGCTCACACCAGCAAAGAACTATACCATAATATGCAAACACAAGTCCAAGAAAAGCAAACTCTCGTACATTCAACCTGGACTACAACAATTAGATCACTCAAAGAGTGGCCAATTCGAAGGTGTCAGAAAATATTCCGGCGGTGATTACAGCTCTTTGCGGTACAACAGGCGCGGTCCGTTTTTTTCTGTTTTGGCAAGTTTTCACGAGAACAGCTGCCCTGAGCTCAATTCTCAACCGTTTCGCCTCAAAATAAGCTCATTTGATTCACATCGAGAGTCCACAGCAAATGGAATACCGGTATTTTTGATCCTTTTATGTAATAGAATTTCTTCCAGAAAAACTTGGTTTTGAGTAGGACACCTGTAGCACTCGGAATACTGCCCCGATTGGCCTAATCTTTGGATATGTTATACGTCCGATGTGACCCCAGCGAATGTGGGTGCTTATGAAGCTTAATGTACTCAAACCTTCATGGACAGCTCTACTTATGGCAGTGTCTGGATATCTACTTTCCTAAAGTGTGCGCTAGATCACAATCACTCAGCATGTAATATAAATAAACACGCCATTGTCTAGGGCCACATCAGATGTATAACATATCCAGAAACTAGGCCAATCAGGGCAGTATTCCGAGTGCTACAGGTGTCCTACTCAAAACCAAATTTTTCCGGAAGAAATTCTATTACGTAAAAAGATCAAAAATACCGGTACTCCATTCGCTGTAGATTTTCAATGCGAATCGAATGAGCCTATTTTGAGGGGAAACAGTTGAGAACTGAGCTCAGGGCAGCTGTTCTCGTGAAAACTTGCCAAAACAGAAAAAAACGGACCTTGCCTGTTGTACTGCAAAGAGCTGTAAATCCTCAGCACGCGTTCCAGCGGACCCATCCAACCAAGAGGTGTATTCCGCGACCGAGAAATCTGTACCCATTCCACTTTTGCACAGTCTTCTTTTGCACAGTCTTCAAATGCCAACACTGAGTTTGTGTGCTTTATTGTACTCTGTTTGCAATGAACGCGTCCCGAATGCCGAGTCACGTGTTTCAAAATTTTCACCCTTTTTTACTAGCTGGAGAGAGCAATTTTGGGGCCGACCACGATCTGAATAGCCAGAAACCTTCGTGGGAAGCTGGGCAAAAGAAGAAGAAAAAAAGGTTCCACGAATTTTTCCTCTGATGCTAAAAACGTGTCCAAGGAATGCTATGGTCCATTTTGAGAAGACCTGACCCATATAGCTTCAATTTCGGAACGGCACCCCCAAATAGCCGCCCACAGTCAATATTTTCAACGCACATAAAATTATGACCAGACTCGCACCACTGGCCGTTGGCTTTGGCGATACAAATATCTGACCCCTTAGAATGAACGGAGGACCGCAAGTCGATGATCTGTCCCCGAGGCGAGCCGGTTTATCACTGTTCAGCAGATATGATGACCAATGTAGATAAAAATTGAGAAGAAAAACACATGAGGTCCTCAGCAGTGTGGGGAGGGTAAAAAAAGTGGGTGTGACATACAGTGGGTGTGGAATATGCTCAAGCTCACCTCCGACACATGTACTTGGCAAGTCAACGTATTGACTTGTGCGTGCGACAAATTGACTTGCGCACCAAAATCCACGCACAAATCAATACAAGTCAATTTGCGCGTGGAACCCTCAAAAGTGAACCCTCGCGAAATTCCTATTGTATTGTGGTAGTGAGTAATGCGCAATCCGCTTGAACGCAGGAATGGCATGGCCCAAAATGACGGTGGATGCTTTCTCGATCGCACAGGAGTTCGCTGTTCCAAACAAAGCTGGGTCTTTCCACAGCCATAGCCCGAGGAACGCCATCATAGCGAAGAGATCCCAAGAAGAGTACGATCCTTCTAAACAGAACTTTGAGTGTGGCCGTGTTGCGACATTCATTTTCGAGACAATCTCTGAGAAGAACTGTATGAAAAATTGGATCCCGTCGCGTAGAAGACACTTACTTTTCCACTGTGGACAGTATCGACAGTCAGATCGACTGCCTGAAAACAGTCGGTCCGAGTGTTACGGAACAGTCGATCCGAGTGCCGCCCCGCACTTGAACCGACTGCAACTGCACACTCACCCGAAAGTGCATTTCAGCCATTTTGACACTCGGTATGAGTGTCTCATGGCAGTCGGTTCGAGTGTACCATGGCAGTCGGGTCAAGGGCCTACTGGCAGTCGGATCAGTTGTGGTGTAGTCACTATTATCCGTCCATTGAATCCCAAAAAAACAAATATATTAACCGCTATTTATATTACATTTACAGCGTAATCTACACGCGCTACTGCCCAGTTCACCAGCTATCTGACGAGTGGTTGATCAGTACTGCACAAAATACTGTCGCGCAGAGAGTCACTTACTGAAAATGGCCGAAAGTGGGCGACTATGGAGGTTTATCCTCGAAAGAAGAGTCAGTAGGAGAAGACGACCAGCGGTAAAGCGAGATGAGGGCATATTCAGTGAGATGTTGCAGAGGAGAACACAGCTCATCACTATAAAGATATCAATATCGTTAGAACGAGTTTGCGCCTGGACTTATCTTAGCATATATTGCGTGAAGAACGCGAAGGTTTTCGCATCGCATCTGAGGGACATCTGCATTCAAAGTCAGTACCAAATCACCAACAAAGCATAACGTACCATGTCAGTAGCTGCAACGGTAGAAGAGCTACCAAAAAAAAAAACCTCAGCACACTGTCAGAAAGAAGGAGAGGCCACACCAGTATCCCCACTGGCAATTTGAACGGCGCAGGGCCGGTTGACAGATTGATCTGAGCACCGATGGTGAGCATATTGGCCGTCGCATGCGCCAAGTTCACAGATAATTTAGTAGGGAGCGAAATTTGGAAGCACACTTCGCGCACCTTTTTGGTGTTGTGGTCTTGGGCGTCAAAAGCTTTCTTCCATGTCGTAGCAGATCGTTTTCGGCGGCTTAGCTCAGAGAAAGAATTAATTAAGAAATTAAGGAAGGACGGCAGTACTGGAGTGAAAAAGAAACGTACTTTTTTATCAAACAGATTTTTTTCGTGATCCGAGCACGGAGAAGCTGAGGAGTGTCAGCATTTATCCGAAACATTATAGACTCGGTGGGGAACAAAGGATGCTTACAACTATGCAGGTATTTGAGCAGGGCAAGAGCGGCCTTACGATCACGGATGTCACCTTGTCCGTATCCGTGAGGGCATAGTCGAACTCCCGAAGACGAAAGCTGCTGCGCTCTGTGAACCCTCACTCACGCGGCATGGTAAAAACATAGTAAAGGAAAGCACAAAGGAAACACACCACGGCCGAGCGGCGTGCGCACGACCTCACGACCTTTGATGAGGACGACAGTCGCGTTGAGCGACAACGAACGGCGAGGGACAGGAGATTGCCGAGACGGTCAAAAACAACTAGGGGAAGAAAAAGCAACATCAGCGGTCCGAAGAAAATGAGGGAAGAGGGAAAGGAGGGATGGACAGGGGAAGAGAAAGAGGAAACAACGACGAACTTGCTCTCCGGATGCATACCCCCCTTCCACACTTTCTTCCCCTCCCCCATTCCTCACCGCCACTCACCGAGCCTGCTGAGCCACACCCTCAAACCGCGGCAACAGCCTGGCGCGCGAGTGCAGGAGCGCGACCCGCTTCATGGTATGGGTCGTCCGATGCGAATTCTGGGAAAGAACAACATGAATATCACATCGACGGAGATGGTGAGGGTGGAGGATTGGGAGCGTAGAGGGAGGGGATGGATGGAGGACGCGAGGGACGGATTATTCAAGGGGTGGGGGCACGGATGGAGGAAAGAGAACAGAAGACGCACGGATACCAATGCCCCATTCCCAACCACGAGCACGGAGGTGCCTCGTTGCCGATGCGCTGTTTCCGCCTGAGCCACGCGATGCCCTCGGGTTTCTTCCTGCCGTAGATGTGTGGTGCGGAGGTGACCTAGGAGGGGACAAAGAGCCGTGAGTGCGCTGCATGCAGGCATTGAGGGCGACAGACCAGCAATAGAGGCCATTATAAGGTTTAAAGTGGACCAAGGAAGTCAGGAATGCGAAAAAATCGAAGGACGCACCACAGATATACACCCAAGCCGTTCGGCGCGATCCGGATTGCATTCTTCTGAATCACCCCGGGTTTTGATGCATTCAGAGTGAAGATAGGATCTGTTTCGGTCCGGGGTTGAGGTTTCGAGGTCCTAGATAGAGAGATAATGGACTTACACGTCCTTGTTGGTGAATATCGCAAAAATCGCGTATTTCGGCGTTGAAGGGTCTATTTCGGCCACTGGCGATCTGAAAATCGGGGAGGACGTGTCGGGGGATCGATTAGACCGACTGAGGTTCGAATTATTCGATAAAACACGGGGGACACGCACGGAGAGAGGCGGAGGGTGGTGGGAGGAGGAGAGGAGCGGAGTTTGAAATTGTGGCGTTTGATCATAATAAGGGCAAACAACAGTCGGTTCAGCGCCTCGAAGCACCTCAAGGCACAAAGAAATTCGTTGGGGCTCATAAAATAGCTCCATAATCATCTTTTTGTTCAAAATGGCATCTGAATAGCTTCATCGATAATTCCAGCTTCAATTTCGACTCTCGAGTCATACAACAGTGAACATGCGTCGAACATTACATTGGCACCTTTTCGAATGCCACAGCAATACCTACTCAATCCTCCTCCTCCTTTGCCTTGCTCCTAGAGCGCGTCCCGTAGCTGGAGTTATTTACGGTGGGGGCCTGCGAGTAAAAATTGAGGGAACATTGTCATTCACACATCAAAATGTGTCGCACCTTGACGTTGGAGTTTTGGCTACGGATTTTTGGTGTGGGTTTAGGTCGTACTTTTGCGATCTTCTTAGTTGGCTAGGCCTCGGTCAAACCGGAAACACAATATTCAATGGAATAACTTACGGGACTGAAATCACCTATCGTGATCTCCTCCTCCTCAACAACGGCCGGCGGGCGGATGCGAATCTACAACAAATTCAATGTGCGCATCCGGACAGAGGGAAAGTAAGAAGCTAGGGAGTTACCTTTAAAACCTCGGTTTTTATTTCTGGCTTGAGATCAACTGATTTTCGGTGGCGCGGCGGAGGACTAGGATCGGGTTCTGTGTCCTGTGCAGATTAGATTGCCAAAACATTTTGATAGTGTATGTCGTGCACAGTGGGCTCTGTAATATCTTCGGGGGAAAAGAGTTGACCATACTCGTCGCTATTTGATCGTTCGAACAATGCGTCATGAGAATCGTCGAATCCAGGGTAGTCCTCGAGGATCAAGAAAGTCGCAACAGCAGGGACGAGGAAGAAGCGAATGAAATCATCAAGGCTGAGGTAATTGGACGATGCAAGCTCGTCGTAGTCAAACTGCTCGTGATTGTTACCCTGTGTGATCACTGAATGGAGGGTCAAAAACAGATCTTGCTCTAATTTCTCCTGATCTTGTTCCAGTTCAGACACGAGGCGCAATAAGCTAGAATACATGACAAATTCTCCTTGAGGGCCATAGCTGTTCGACGAAATTGAAATCAAGTCGAAATCAACGGAATTCAACTTACTACCCGCAGCGTTTGGCGCGGAAGGCAGCGGGGAAAGCCGACTTCTTTTTGGATTCGGAGAAATCGAGGAGCTTGTAGTCTATCGAGAGGAGAAATTGATCCCATACGGGACTTGCGTCTAGCTTTGTACTATTGTGGAAGAAGTCGACGATACTGTCTTTCATCTTGAAGGTTCTGTCACGGACATCGTTCCAGTCAATTGCCTCTGGCCAACGACGTTTCCGAGCCAAACGCAGAACCGAATCCCGACGCTTTTGGATAGTGATGGCTTGACAAATTTCTAGGTCAGTGAAAGCGACGCCTTTTGCCGTGGGACCGCCAGCTTCAGTAAGAGTTTTTTTTTGTTGAAAAGGGAAAGAATCGCGTTGACAGGATCGGAGGGCAGACGATCGGAGTAAAGGGCTGCGGGGCAGTGGGTGGGAAGTTCCTTCCAGGTCAGTAAAATAGGAGGAGGATCATCCTCGTCATCATTAGTTGTGGGAGCAGGTTTCATTGTCTTGGGTTTGCGTTTACTAGGGGGGGGCGATAACGGTGCTTCGGCTTTAGCCTCGGGCTTAGTCTAACAAGGAACAGCGGTAAGACACAGATACAAAGAAAGATGTGGCTTGCCTTTTTGGATGGTGGCGACCCGATCAAAGGAAAGGCTTCTGCCTTCCGTTTCGTGGCCTGTGGCAGATTCAGGCATTAATTAATATTGACGGTTTGATTTTTGAACTTGACACTAACCGTCTTTGGAGTCTGGTTCTCCTGCATGACTGATTAAAACAGATTTTGCGGGGAGAGAAAGTGCAGACCTTTCCCTTATTTGCGGTGACATTTTTGCTATCAAATAACGCAACAGGATCGGTAACCTTCTTTTGGCCCTTGGGCGGCATCTGTCAGTGAGTTAATGATGAGTGGTCAGATTGTAGAATCCCTGACCGCCGTTTTCGTGTTTTTTTTCCCTTCTGAGTGGAACCCTTCATCAGCTTGTGGAGGTCCTTCTCGTTCTCGGAAGTGCAGGCATCGGCATCGTAGTTGTAGTCGTCATCAGATGGTGCAATGTTTGAGAGCTTTTTGGTCGTAACCGGGGTCTGTAAATGATTACGCGCAAAGAAAACTGTGAAATATCTCAGAAGACTGACTTTCTTCTGAGATATGGACTTGGAATTGGGTGTCTTGTTGCCAGGTTTAACGTCAGATTTCTACCATGGCTTCGTCGATAGTGGTCAAAATCAATAAAGCCTGGAAACGAACCTTGATCTTGGGCTCCTCATCAATTTCCATGTCCGAATTATCGAAGCGTAGGAGCTTTTTGGCCTGCGGGGGCAGATAATTATCAGTTTGAGGAAGAGGATTGATATTAGAATAACCTGAGGTTTAGAGGGATGCTCGCCATCTGTGCCCGATAGATCGTCATCGTCAGATGGGAGTTTTCCAAAGATAGATCTTTTCTTCTTCACAGGCTTTGCACTCCCGGCACGTTCTTCATCCAAGGCTGCTCTTTCTTCTTCGCACGCCACCAGCTCGGCCTTCAAGTCTGCCCTCCGTCGTGTTTGTTCGTTAGACAGATAGGTCCGTGTAATGTCATGGATGGGCCAGCCATTTTCAAACTTTTGGAAGAATGGAATCTCTTTTTGGATCTAGAAGATTTTAAGCAAATGCAGCATCAGCAGCCCAGGACTTACCAGCGCAATCATTGCTGCAAGATGAAGAATCACGGTCACGTGTCACTCTGTCACTTGTGACATGTCGTGTCTCAGCCGTCTGATCATTGTAAAATGCACTAAACATGGGGGGTCCCATTTTTTGGGCTGAAAAAATATTGAAAATTCAAGATACATCTTGGACTCTGATCTGATCCCGGGGTCTGTACAAATAGTCACAGAATATTATTCTCTGTAATTTTTGAGACAACTGTGTGTCTTGCGACAAACATCCAAATTTGGTCGGAGAATTGGCAGGTGGGCTTGATTTCTGCGTAGTATCTACTCTTTTGGACTCCTAAACGATGTTCCTTCTCAATTTCTTTTTCTCTTTGAATTTCTTCATAACTTTTGTGAGTGCCATCTTACCAGGTTCCCTCAAGAGCAACCAGATGCCCCAGAGCTCTGAAGAAAAACCTTGCACGGAAAATAACATGGTGTTCCATGAGTTAGATTTTGCAATAATAGTCGCCTTATGATATAAGAAATCACCCGAGTATTCAGCGGACTATGAACTATCATGCAGTAAATTATACAACAAATTCCGGATGAAGTAGTCCACCGCTCCGATCAACAATCACCCATTTGCCTCTAGTTTCCACTCGTCCAACAACTGCAACAATTGTTGCAAGGTCCGTCACAATTGGCCGGGTGATTTGAGTATATGAGGTGAATTCTTTGGCTGCGTCTTTACCCAACGTGGAGCAAGGGGTTAGAACGGCGAGCAGCCATGTCGATCCAGCCAGGTGAGCCCAACAACGGTCTTGGGATAGTTTACACACGATAATTTTCTCTAGGCAGCCGTAGAATATCTTGGATACCCATTTGCCGTCATCTGCTTGAACCTGTAATTCATACTGGAAATATAAATTAGTTGCGTGATCAGTAAATGGACGAAGATGAATATTATACGCACCCGAACAAATGCCATATCCCTGAGGCTCTCTGCTTCCGGTTCATTTCCACATGCAGAAATATTGCGAATCTCATCGCCATCCACAATACAAACCTTACCCCATCTTGGCATAACTTCGGGCAATCGGGGCTGTATATATTTACGAGTCTCGTTCAATACTGCGGCAAAATAGCCCGCTATCCAGGTTCTTGTTGGCACATCGGGGACATTACCAGATTTATAGGGCAGTCGCAAAATTTGTGTTGGGTCTACAGAGAAATCAATGAATTGTCTAGAAGAAGAGCGAGACATGCCTACAATCATTATAAATGTGTTCTCCAAGTGACAAGATTGATTTTTCCGCTTGTGGGTTGAAAGTTCATTCTCCAGATCATATCGAGCGCCAAGTTGCTCGAGATACGCTAGTCTGAGGACACTCTTGTTGAGGTTGGCCCAAGGGTACCGCTTGGATCGCAGACCAGCTTGCAGAAATCCGCAAAACCGTTCCATCCAGAATGTCCATGTTGACCAGACGGGGCCGCAGAACCGAATGTCGTCTGGGACATGGACTAGACCGTGAATGGTAAGTGGACATGCAGAAAGGCGCTCCTCTTTGTATTGGTAGTAATATCTGCAGAATATTAGCGATGAGAGAAAGGTTTATTTCAACTTGCTCTTCGTATCGCTTGACCCAATCAATTATATTATCCTGCAGGTCGTCGATCTCGGATACGTGATCTTGAAAGCGAGACAAGTCTTGATTATGTCCGAGAATTGACAGGCGTGAGTGTAATATTTCTCGTCGCGAAATCTATCCTTCAGTAGAATGGGTGCCAAGTACACCAGCAAAAAGCACCAAGCCTCCGCTGTATAATATGAAGGATTGTTCTTGAGGACGCGAACAAAGTCAGCAGGGATGTGCTGAACTGCATCAGCTGTTTCCTGCCAAATAATCTCCCACGTCTCGTCCGATATTTCGTAGTCCTCGGAGCCGGTGTCAAGCCCTTTGTACTTTCCACTCCAGAGCTTCACCATGTTTGGGCCGATATTTTCGAACGGCAGATGCATGAATTCCCATGGTGCAGATCTTCCAAAGTGGATGGACCCGACACGACGCAACGCAGGAAGTCCTTTAATCCCATGGAATTTCGAAAGCTCTTTTCAGTCTTCAACACTTTCACATGCAGCCATTTTGGCGGTAATGTCGGTGAAGCTTTCGTGAGACCGAAGGGGAAGGGCACGTGGATTCCAGGCACGCTTTGGCTCTCCATCAACCATAGGAGCTGTAAGCGGTACATAGTAAATGGTGTCGCCTCCCTTGATGTTACGGACACCTTTGATCTCGCAAGAGCGACAAGGGGAATACCCGTTGTGTCCCTTGATGTTGAGCAGCTTCTCGATGGCGATGATATCACCCATCTCGAAAAGATTGTATGCATGGAGCATGAAGTCGGTTTGGGACAATGAGTCGAAGGTGCGAACACCGTGCGCGAGCTGAGCTAGCTCGTCGTCGTAGGGAATAAGGAAACTATGATAATCTTTGGGTCCGTGGGGTCCAGGAATAATTCCTGCACAGATGGTGTGCTCGATGTGCGTATTTATTTCGGGGGGCATATTATAGTTTTTGAGGACAATTGGAGTAGCAGATGGACCTCCTCGGTTTCTCTTGAACAGGAGGTATGAATCCAGGCAAACACCGGGTGCGATGTCATGTTTGCCGGAGAAATATTTGTGCGGGAGGGTTTGGCCATCAACGACAACGTTCTGTTTGCACAGTGTCCTATAATGGATGCTGTCAAAGACATCTGCTATCGTTTGTGGTGTGGTTCGTGCTTGTATTGGTGTCGATATAGGAGCCGCTGCACCATTTTCGGGTTTTGAAAGTAGCCCTGAAGACGAGGAATGAGGGGTAAGTAGCAGAAGAGGCGGCGGGGCTTTCTGGTGAGTGGAGCGAACCTCGGTTCACGGCAGAATCGACAGTGTTCCAAATTTGAATATTCACCGGTGTACACCATGCATGACTTTACACAGCAATGGTACCACGCTGGTTCCACGCGAGATAGAATGGCAACACGATGAAGGATCGCCCACTCGGAGCTGAGGTCGAGTTTGTGATCAAAAGCATAACACATTTGCTTGAAAACATCCCGCGCCATATTTGACATCATCTTCAGCTTAAATGCGCGGATATTGTCACGGTCTTGGTCGGTAAGAGTATCATTCCCTAAAAGACAGAGTCAATTTTGCGGCTACAAGGAGTCCAATTT
The DNA here is from genome assembly GCA_029378395.1 of Mycena leptocephala. NCBI lineage: Eukaryota > Fungi > Basidiomycota > Agaricomycetes > Agaricales > Mycenaceae > Mycena > Mycena leptocephala. The sequence goes on along the minus strand of JARJLF010000333.1, from coordinate 117,578 downwards.
GGGAGACGCACGCATAGCCCACAGGTCAGCTTCCTGGTCTGGACCAATCATCTCCTCTAGCTGAACGATCATCTCCTCTCGCGAGAGCGGCTGATCCGCATCCTGCACCTCATCGAACCCACTCCATGCCTTAATCTCAAACTCCTCATCCTCCTCTGGTGTCAGGCAATTGAAATAGCCAGGGATTCCAGATGCACTGTACTCGGCCTGCTCCTCCGCATCCATATCCATGGATTGGCTGTGTTGCGACTCGCTCAATGCGTCCGCAGTATCAAGATCTTGCACGGGAAAATGGGGATCAATTCCGAAGGGTCTCGCGTGTCGGGTGCATGATCAGATTGAGACTCGTCCTCGTATTCCGATGAAGCGGATTCAGATTCTGACGGTAGGCTGTATTGCGGAATTGCGTTGCGATAATGACGCCGTCTAGTACGTGCTGTACGCCATTTGTTACAGTAAGGGGTGCACCGGCACCTCTTCTTTCGTTCTAGAGTCTTTTCAGTGCGATCTGGGGCCATAAGCTACTCCAGCGACTGATTTGCGGCGGGCTCGCCGTGAAATAAGCTGAACGGGATATGAAGGTAGTTTCAGAGACGAGGAGAGCAGGGGCAATGCTCAATTGGTTGTAAAGCTTAGATAGATTGCACCGGAACACAAAAAATGCGAGCAACACGTCGTTTGGTAGAAGAAGTGGAAGCAAGAGTAGAAGAAGGTCGATTGCGGCTCCCGCTTCAAGCAGAGACAAACTGAGCACAAATTTGAATATGCGGGGACTCAGTTGGACGCCAGGAAGGCCTGGAAGACAATTTATAAAATGCTTGGGGAAACAGTCGGATTGACTGCCTTCTGGCCAAATGCCTAGCTTGCAGTCGCTTTGAGTGTGTTGAGTTGCAGTCGATCTTGGGGCAGTCGGATCAAATGCCCAAAAAAGCGATCAAATGTCTTGGCACTTGATCCGACTGCCAACTCTATCCACAGTGGCAAAGTATCTGTCCGCATTCGCAGTTCAAATATTCGTTTTTGATTTCTTATTGTCTCGAGCTGACGGACGTTTAGTTTTTTTTACGAGCCGAATACGCCACTGTACTTCGGTCTTATTTAGTTTCATCCGCGTTGTAACACGTGCTATCGTAGTGATCAGCACCAGGACAGGCCTGTGTCCAGCTATGATTCCCCTTAGCCGCGATCTCGCTCACCTCACCGTCGTCCAGTTCCTTCTCGCCCTGGCACAACTAGGTATCCACAATTGAACCTTGCCGCGCACCTCCATGAAGTCGTGAGTTTATTAATATATTCGCGCCCATCACTGAATTCACTCCTCTTATATACCCGAATGCAAGGACCAATTCTATGCTGAACAAATCTTGAACGCAATCAACCGAGGCATGCTGACAGCACTCGCTTCTGCATTTACGATGGTACTGGTATGCTTGCCTGTAATCGAAACCGAAGTCCTGGGTAACCTTACCTTTGTCTGATAGTACTTGGCGACCCAGGCACTTTTTATTTCTTTCTCAGTCCTGCCATGAGCAGTAAATGTTTGTTATTTCGTCAACATTAATGTACTTCTGGTCTGGACTAATTATACATCATTCCTAGTCTACATGAATAGCATGCTTGCAACGTAAGCAGAAGTTCATGGCCCGGAATAAATCACTCACCGCTATTTAAAGACTAAACTCGCGTCAACATGTTCGCTTGAAGGGCGCCAGTGATTGGTTGAACTCCAGGGACGCTTTACCGTTACCGGCAATCGGCGTGGCCAATTTCGAGGTTACTCCCGCGGTTTCTGACATCGCTTCGATAGGGCCCATTCTGGGTCGGTAAGTTTTGTTTCCCTGAGGTCTAACACTGTTCTGATTGCATCTTCATGGAAGGATTTGAAGAAGCGTCGGGCGGCCTTGATGCAAAGAATGTCCAGGGACGCTAAACGTAGATCACGAATGGTCTCCAGCGCATGCGAGTTATGTACTACCCCCTTTATGAAATTAGGCCTGTCTGTCTGTCCGAAGCTTTTTTAGCCTTACTGATAATCCCAGGAGAATCTGATGTCCAAATAAGGGATGAGAGGCTGATCTTGCATGTTGGGGGCGCCCGGTGTAGTGGGGTGATCCTAGACTCGCTAGCCAGTCGACGTACACTCGGTTACAAGACGGAGTGGGCGAGACCAATTTGGATAGAGAACAAATATGCACAACATCAGAGCAAATAATGATGGGACGTCAAACAACAGGTAACCTCGTGTACGGACTGGGCCGTTTCGTCGCCTGTTTCGGTGATCGACGTTTTTCCTGCCAAATGAGACGGTCGAACTTCGAAAAAAGTGAGAATTCTTAAAATTTGGGTCTCAAGGTCCCTTAGTGAAAGTTGAATAACTTTGAATTCTCTATCCATAGAGCCCAAATTGTTTTTTGGGGGTCAGAAAAAAACAAGTTAGTCTCATTTGAAAGAGAATTCAAAGTTGTCCATTCTCAGCTCAAACATCTGGAGACGATGTTTTCAATGTCTTGGCCGTTTTGAAGCATTTTCTAAGTCGACGCCTCTCATTTGGCGGGCAGATCGACCATCACCAAAACACGCGACGTGGAGGCCCAGCCGGTACCGGTTGTTGCTGAGTTTTGCGATGCCATCAAATTTCACCGGGCCGGCTGGTCCACGAGCCTAGGGTGATCCGGTCGTCTGAGCCACTCTTTGTGTGCAGATGTTTGCCTATACCGGACATGCAGAATGCCTAGCATATGAATATACTAAAGCTCAGGCTCTTGAATTTTTGAGTCAGAATTTCGGCCGCGCTGGAGGTCCGAAGGTGTTGCCCACCTTTGCAAAAAAAAAATTACTTGCGAAATTTGGCGGGCGGCGATCAGTGCCAAATAATCAACCTTTGATTTAATTCCGAGCTCATTTCTCAAAGTACCGCCTTGTGGCATACGGGGACACCGAATACCAGCTATACTAGCAGTTACCCGTGCTTCGCCACGGAATTAACAGCACCATGATCCATCGGCAATGCTTCCACCTATCGTACTGGAAGCCGGTTTTTTTCCATCCTGCTGAACAGAAAATTCGACAGCCTCTCGGGTATATTCGGCCTGTCCAACCGATCGATGATACTCCTGGTAGCTCACTTTAAATACTCAAAAAACGCCGGCCTCCGGCCGATTTGGAACTAGTCACATTTTGGTGGTGGCTAAGCTAAGCACACCATAGGTTCATTTTTTTATGTACAAGAGCCAAGCTGCTGATAATTAACTTTAGTTCAAAGAATTGACATAAGTACCTTTGTACCAGAGGCTTCCACCTCGGCCGCTATACGTGTATTTCGATCAAAAATGCGATCGATCAATCATTTTGATCAGTTAGCGTATGACTCACTTTGGTGTTCAAATTAACGTTCAACGTTCAAACTGTACTAGATGTTCAAATTGGGGTCTTCCTCCCTCAGTTTAGATCGGATTGCCTTCGGAAGCGGCGGGAATCAAAGGTATGGATGTCAGTCAGTCTTGAAAATTTGGCGTAATTTGAGATGGCAACTCCGTCTTCCCTGGGATTAGGCTCATTCGATTCGTGCTGTACATACGGAGGGCCTGACATATTTATATTTTTCATCTGCAATCTCAGACGGTTCATTAGTTCAGATTTTGGGGTTTTGGGGCGTTGGAGTGCAAAACGTGTCTCATGCCAGTAATATATGTCCAAATAACCTAGATTTTTGACATGATGCGCTTGTATGTATTCCGGATGGCCCCAAATACTGGGATAGTGAAATTCACTCCTATTTCAAATGTATTGTGCATTATTACGGGATCAATTTTCCCTGCTGAATAATATGAACCGTAGAATTGAAATATGATTCAAATTCACTATCCCGGTGTTTGACGCCCTCTAGAATACCTAGAAGTACTCGCTGTGACCCAAAGTAACCGGAAATTTGGTTTTGAGAGTTTCTGTCTCAAACTTTTCGCACTTGTGTGGTCAATTTATCAATCTATGATTAATTTGGCGTAGATTGACGCCATTTGGACCTGAGGTGGAACCTCTCACATCTAATATATTATGAAATTTCTAAATTGATCGAAAACTGATGATGTTTCCCTCCTTCTGATTGTCTTGATGGTATTTCTGGGTACATCAAGAGCTGATAATTAACTGTGGACCTATAAAAATACGCACCCAAAATTTAGGGGGTTTATGTGCTTTCTAAATGGCTCCATGAATAAATAAACGAGGGAATCAATCGCCACCTTGATCAAAAATTGATTTGGATCCCCATTTTCACAACAATACCAGTGCAGTAGCTGATATTTTTTGGGTGCACATGTTGAGGCGTGCTCCCCTTCAAATTGCAGAGAAAGAATCTCCCAAACGATTGCCATATTCTGCCGAAAAGCACCTACAGTATTCCAGTTACTTTTGGTCACACAATTTCGAAATTTGATAATATATTAGGTCTGAAAGATTGCACCTCAGGTTCAAGTGTACTAATCCATGCCAAATTAACCATAGATTGAGAATTTAGCCACAAGAATGCAAAAAGTTTGAAACAGAAGCCCTTAAAATCAAATTTCCGGTTACTTTTGGCCATAGCGAGTATATTATAACAAAAATATAGGGGTGATTCTATTTGGCACCCCGGGCGCTGCTTATAAATTGGACGCCCCTTTCCATTCCAGGCAATTCGCCGGACGGCGAATGTTGCCGCACAGTATCATAGACTCTGATGTGGAAAAATCTCTACTTAATCGAAACCTCATTTCTACCCCGTTTCCTCCGAGAAAAACCAGGGAGACATAGTCGTTCCCCTGATATCGTCGTACAAAATATCTAGGGAATGCGGTCCCTGCAGTGTACAGGAGGAATTGAAGGGAATGTTTGTGACAGTGCAGATCACTCGCTTCCACTTCAGGGTCCATGCTCGGAAGGTTCATACCCTCCCAGAGGCATGCTCGAAAAATATGCAAATATTTGACTATATGTCTTGGAGCTTGAGTTAAAGTGTATACCAAGCCCATTTTTCATTTTTCATGAGCTTTGCAGGCATTACATTAGAAACTCCATGTTTCTCTAGTCCCTGGACCACAGGCCTTTGCCCAAACTTGGTCTTTCAATATAGGTCTCTCTGAGCACTATTGGGGGTATAGGACGTGTTCTGCACTCCAACAGCCAAAAACACCGAAATCTGAACGAATAAATTGTCGGGGGGCGCACATAAAAGATGTGAATATGCCAGGTCCTCCGCATTTACAGTGGTCTTACTCCCAAGATTTAAGCTCAGGGCAGCCAATCTGAGCAAAATGGCTGAAAATTTGAAAAATTTCGGGCGCCCCAAGTTCCGCAAACAGCTGTAACTTTCAAAGTCTTCTGGAAACTGAATTCAGGAACCATAGCGAAGCACGGTAGACTCGTGACCAGTCTGCCCTACAACGGCAAATCTTAGTGCAAGCACTATGCCGTAGGCAGACTGGTACAACTCGGGACATGTCAAAGGGCTGAGCCCGGAGTTTGAAATCTTTGATCTTACTTATGCTAGACTCAAAACTCATTACTTTTTCTTGGTCAAAGTTGGAGATGCGAATGGAATATACCTAGCTTTATTTCTGTCTACTCAGAATTTCCATCTAAATCTGTGGGCAGGCCAAACACACTGGGTGATTTTAATTGAGAAAGTCAATTTTCGGACCGAGATCACCGAAGATAACTTTGACGGCATGATCGGCACCACTCAAGAATTTCAAACTCCGGGCGCAGCCCTTTGACATGTCCCGAGTTGTACCAGTCTGCCTACGGCATAGTGCTCGCACTCAGATTTGCCGTAGCGCAGACTGGTCACGAGTCTAGAAGCACGGGTAGCTGCTAACGAATGGCCAGATAATTGGCGAAGTCGATATGAAGGCGGAACATTTCGTGGAAATTAGGATGAAGGCCGGGTTGTAGCACAGGCTTTACAGCTCTTGCGGAACATAGGGTGCGGCGCGTTTTCTTCTTCTTCTTTTTTTATAATTTTTCACGAGATCCGTCGTGGTGAGCTCAATTTGACTCGAAAGTAGGCTCATTTGATTCGGACGGAAAATCCGGAGGGCATGTCGTCGCCTAATTTTTTCTAACTACTTGAGATCATTTGCTGGGTCAGATTTGGGTGTTTTTGGCTGTCTGAGAGCAGAATGAGTCTCAGAGTACCGATAGTCCCCGATTGCCCTAGATTTTTGGTATGGTGCACTTTACCGTGTTCTTGAGGGCACCAAATCTCGGGATAATTCATACTTCAAATTTATAGATCATAGGGGAATCCAAAAAAACGGGCCGCGCTCTATGTTCCGCAAAGAGCTGTAAATGTTTTATTGCATAGCTTGTACATTATTTCCTCAACCCCTCTTTCACTGACACCCTGGCAAGGGACGCCTCGAGGAGCTGACCGGCAGGATTGTGAGAAAGATAATTGGCAAAGAACGATAAAGTGGGTAACATTCTAACTTTATATCTTGAGACACCTGGCCCGTAGGCCAATCGGGGCAGTACTTCCAGTGATACATGTGACTTGCTCGAAACCAAGATTTTCGGGCGAAATCTCATTACGGAATTGGATCCAAAAAATCACGGTATCCTATTGACTGCGGATTCCCAATGTGAATCCAATGCACCTAGTCCCGAGGCAATCCGATCAAAATTGAGCCCGTAGCGCCCGTTCTGCTGGAAACCGTTGAAAAAAAAAAGAAATTTTGTCCACGCCCTAAGTTCCGTGAAGCAAAGAGCTGTGATTCCACCGAGAAATTTGTACCCATTCCACTTTTAAACGAGGAAAAAGCAAAATGGTCTTGTGGAGTCAGAACTGCCTGCCCAGATTTGACAAATATTACACCAGTTCAGCCGCCGGCGGTTAAATTTTTCCATGGCTCTCCCTAAGCACTCATTCCATGGTAAGGACCCTAATTCGAGCGAGAAAGCTGTACCCATTCCACTTTTGAACGCGGAAAAACCAAAATACTCTTGTGGACTCAGAAGTACCCAAATACAGAAAATTTTACACCACTTGAGCCGCTGGTGGTCAAGTTTTCCATGGCTCTTCCTGAGCACTCATTCCATGCTAAGGAACCTAGTTCGAACGTGAAACCTGTACCCATTCAACTTTTGAACGAGGAAAAAGCAAAATGGGCTTGTGAAGTTAGAACTGCATGCCCAGAGGCGAAAAATATTACAACAGTTGGGCCGCCGGCGGTTAAATTTTCCATGGCTCTTAGCACTCATTAAGCGTATAAAAATCATTGTAAGCGTGTAAACATCGGCTGTCACTTCACGAGATATCCTAAAATGTGTCCGCCATCCGTGTCACCTCAGAAGGGTTCTGTGTGTATTAATGTAAATACATATTTTGTCCCGTAATTTACATGTAAAATTGGGCGGATGTAATTTCCATTGACCAATTTTAGCCAGCACTAAATGGTGTACCGAAAATTGTCGAGATTTGATTTTTCTGCAGCTACATTTTCAACTGCATGACCCCATTGCCCGCACCGCAATTCATTACATTTTCACACGCGTGTTGCACGCATGACTGTATTGCCCTGACTGCAAGCCATTTACCAGCAATCGATAGCCCTGATCATTCTGGTCATTTTGGTCTATTCGCATCCCCCTCGGACGCGATATTGACCTTTCCAGAAAGTGCTTTACATTGGCAAACATGTGACTATATTGCCCTAGGTTCGGATCAAGCCGCCTTCTGAACTCACATGACATTCATGTGCTTTGCAGGGAATTTTCAGAAGGGGCTTGTGCCAAGATGTAAAAAAAGGGCAATGTGTTCTACGCGTTCTCCCGCCCCAGAAATTTCACCGATTCCTTCGATGTAATCTGATGGTTTGTAGATTGGAAGTGCTAAAATCATTTGGCTAAAATTATTCACATGGCCTTCTGGTAGTGTAGATAGAAGGTTTGCCGTCCCTCCTCATCGAATCCAAAATTGTCACCCACATAGGCGAAGAGACCAGATATCGCCCTCTCGTGCAGCGCTATCCACACGACTAGTCCCATTACTGAGCTCCAGAGGCGAGGAGAACCGACTACCGAAACAGGATCTCCGGTCAACACGACGAATGAGCAGGCCTCGGTCGATTTGCGCCTCTGCCTCGGGACGAGTGGGATAGTTGGTGGTAACGATTTGCTTGATCTGCCACAGTGGAACGCACTCTTGACATCCGACTTGAACGCAACCAGACGTTTGCCCGGGTTGCGGCGTCGGTATCGGAACACGGCAGGGATGAAATGATGTAAGGTGTCGAGGCGCGCGCCTCTGGTTTCCGCTCTGTCCATCATGTTATTCTGACAGAATTCTCCAGCGCTCATGTGGGAGCACAGTAAGTTACGGTTTCCTTGCTCTTGGGTATCTCAGGGTCATCACACGTCGCTGGCTCCCTGGAATTATGTATGTTTCTTCATCCTTAATCTCGACACGTCGTTTAATCCGTATTCAACGGTTGGCTGTTGCCGTGGACTGCGAAACCTTTAGAAGAGTTAAATATACCGTAGAATGCCCTTCACCTGTAGTTATTAGAATCTGAATATAATTTTTGTGTGTTCCAATTGCATGTCCGTCCCATTTGAGCGAGCTAAAATGTACCCAGACCCCACGATAATCGTTGCAAGCCTAGCTAATTAACTGCTAACTTACCACTAAATTATTTTCAACGTCACTAGAAAGCTAATAAAAATAAGCAAGGTAATCTGGCTATATTAGCGCAATTTTAGGCTAATCCAACCTGATTAACAAAGGAGGTCTCTCCTGATGGTGACAATAATAATGATAAGTAATAACAAGATACATAACGTTCCTACGCTTCCAAAATAGGCGGATTGTCCCCAACTGACGTGGCAGTCTGGCTCCCCACCATGTCCACCACCGTCCCCGCAATCTTCAATGTACAGCTTTCCGCAACCCAAGTCGCTGACCGAGAAGGTCTGCGTCCACGTCATTCGTAGGCTGTAGCCCGCTGACATGTCTGGCAGGCGGAGTCACTGTCCGCCCAAGTCCTTTGGGTATTTCGGAGCTCCTCGACCAGTGCATTGGGTTACTCCACGAATCACCTTCTGATTTGGCGGCCTGCGCCTTGGTTTCCCGCTCCTGGGTGCCTGCTGCACAGTCTCGGATCTTCAAATCACTCTCAATCACTGCCCCTCCACCGCCCAGAATACACGTCTGTGGTCCCGCTGCCAAGCAACGCTACGAGGTTCCCCACACCTCATTCGATACATCCACTCTCTTTCTGTTAGCTCAACATCCATGCTCTACGACACATTCGCTGCTGTGTGTACTTACCCATTCACACATCTGCGGAAGATATTTGTTGTCATCGGCTTCGAGGTTGTGCTTCTGCAACACCTGTTCAGCCTGCCAACCCTCAGGAGCGCCGAGTGTATCTTTATCACGCCAGCCAACTGGCTCCCGATCTTGGGTCACTGCTCGCCTGCTCTGAAACACCTTTCAGTAATGCAATGCCAATCATCGCCCGAGACATTGGATCCCAGCTCTTACCAATTTTCTACGCCCTTCCAGCTGAAATCTCTCTGCATCCGCTGTGCAGAGATCAGCGACTGGCTTTCCCCGGCCGGTCTCCCCTTGGATTTCTCCTCCCTCAGATTCTTATCGATTGGGACCACCACCGAAATTATTAACGGGCCAACACTCGCGCCGATACTTCGACATATCGAAGTCCTCGACTTTGTCGCCATTGTGCGCATTTCCATTCGCCACTTCTCTAGACTCCCCACTTATGAGTTATAGAAAAGCCAAGCCGTGATTAACCTCTCTTTGTTTGACAATCTCGTCATGCTCCGTGTTTCCCTCGACATGAAAAAGGGATGGAGCGAGCATCTCCCTACCCTATCGACAATCACATCCTTGAATCGCATCCGCACGATTTGGGTTCGTGGCCTATGGAAACCCGCTGGCCCTTTCCTTAGTCAGCTGGACTCGACCCTCGCAGGCCTCCAGACGCCGCACCTGAACCTTGAAACCGATGTCTGGCAGTATCGTAGCATGTCGACGCACCTTCCTCGGCTGATTTCCCAAAAGAGGGTGCGCGAATTAATCTCCCCTCCCGTTCCTTCCCTCACCCTCTCTCGGGCAGCTACACCGCACTGACGAACATAGTTGGAAGGAAATTGTGAATCATTGGCAGTTTTCAAACTCTTCAGATAATGTTGCATTAATGTGACGGAGTTAGCGTCTTGGATTGCTGCCGGGAATTTTTGGCTTGACTTTTTATATCCAATTCATGGTTGACTTTCCATAAGCCTACTATCCTCCCCCTAGATCTCGGACATCTAAGGAAAATCGGTGAATATCATTTTATCAAAAGGTCTTAGGCCCAAGCCGAGTACGTGAACGGATGTGGTCAGGTGTCCGAGTTCTAGGTGACACGTCAAATTCTGATTGCCGGTCTCGTTCCGAAGCCTCTTTTGGTCGTAACAGCTCAAAACTTTGCATGCAAAATCTTACATATATAACATATGTTCAATACCCAGGAAAAGTTCAGGAAAGTCTTAGAAGGGTTGGAAAGGGAGACAAAGTTTCTAACAACAATTTGGTCAGATTTGGCAAGTAGACAATGATTTTTCGGTTTGCTGTGATATATACAAGGCGCTTGGACACGTGCATTTTTTCATGAGCGTTGATATGAAGTGTACACATACTCAGACTGCGATTGTGTTATCACGGTGCGATGGCTGTAGATGAAGCATTCTGAAGTTCAAAATCCCGAAATTCAACCAATTTTCACCCAACACGGTAAACATGTGTCACAACTACCCATGCTGTCAGTCTCAAACTGTACATGCTACCATAGACATCGATCAAGGCGGTGTGTAGCCTTCACCCGCGGGAGCGCATTTCGGAGGGTATCCACTGAAGTGGCGTTATACAGACGGAGAAATTGAACTTTGGGATTGCAAACCGTCTTGTCATGTACGCCAAGGAGGATTTCACACCTTTTTTCGGCCAAGCGGCCCCGAGTAGATTGAAGTTGGACTATCAGAATCAAAGCACCGTACTAATTTCTTGTAGTATACATTACAAATATCCACAGTGATGAAAATATCCTTCTGCATCTTCACTGGTGACCGAATACGCGGCTTCAAGCAAGTGAATGTAAACATATGTGTCATCTCTTGCTTGATCAACGTCCTTCCTTGCTAACTCTCTGGCGTGCCGGACATAAGCCTTGATGGCGGAGAACGCGAGCTCAATCGCGTTGAAACCTGGTGAGTACGGTGGTAGGAACATCATGCATGCCGCTACAAATGGAGTTCAGGTCAGAAGAGTATAAATTGCGCTGAATCTTACCCCAACTCTCGAATCTCTGATGCCTTATGGATGCGAGCGTTGTCCATGATAATGACAGATTGGGGTGTGGAAATGGCTGCATTTGGTCCAGCAGTCCCTCAATGAACTCAAGAAAGAGCTCTAGTATAGGATCCCTCAACAATCTTTAAGTAGACTACACCGTCAATAGCCAATGCCGGAAGCATGGAATATCTAACAAGGGGTTAGGAGACTCACAACCGCAAGGCAGTAGAAACGTACCCGTCGACCCCGAACAAAGAAGCACTTCCGTTGTGCTAGCTCTCGTCGACAAATACTGTCTGTTCAGCAGTGTACTGGCTGCCGTACGCATACAGAAAGGCTGTCCGCTTTGCCTCGCTTCGCTCTGTTTCCGGTTGAAAGACCTCCTTATTGTACGGTGTAAATATCTTCCTCGCCATATCCCACTACAAATCACAATGGTTGATTATATTGCCTATCCTAATAGGCCATTAACTAAGGAATATGGAGAGTCAAGGTAATGTGTTTCGTATCATTTTATTTATTTATTTATTTATTTATTTATTTATTGCGTATGAAGAATACCCCATCATTCAAGGTGAATTATAGTTGTTCTTATCCCCCACAATTGAAGTCCACGTCACTGCGCATTGCCTTCATCTTCCTGGCACCCCCCTAGTCGCCGTTCTGTACCACGTTCCAAATGCGTAGTGTTTGTCCTGCCCCCAATGTATCGGACACCTGACTTGTATATCCAATCCCAGAATTGGTCGTCAATCAGGGTGCTTTATGAGCTTGATGGTATATTCACCACCCATATCTGTGTACAGGCGACGCCGGCTCCAGACAAGGTGCGCGTCCAGTCTATTGCGCTATTTATTTGTATGCCGCTTGATTTATTCAGCATTGGAAGCCATGATGAGATCCAGTGAGCGGAATTTCTCGCAGTAGCTGCGCCCATATATGTCGACATTTTTCAGATATGAGACCCGAAGTCTCTCACCCGACACCGCCGCCGCAGCACACCATGCTCCCCGGCGCGGCATGCGTACGCGAGGGGAGTAAACGGCGCCCACGAAAAGGTAGATCTTGCAGGTCAGAGGACTCAGGCACGCTCAGCAGACTCGACCGGGGCAGTAGTGATGTTCAGGGCCCGGCTCGGCCTGGATGCCCGGGCTTGTGCTCGGCTGAAGGCGGCCAGGGCTCAGGATATTTGTTGCCGCTTGCTTTCTCCCTCACCATCGACGTTTTTCATGGATTCAGATTATTCTGATTCCCTTTCGCCTCGTCTGCAAAAAGGAGTCGGGGCGTACTCTGGATCCTCCCCACCTCCACCCGTGCGCGATGCCAGATTTTACCATGAATCGGGGGACTGCATCATCCTCGTAGGAGATACTCTGTTCAAAGTGCACCACCTAAGTTCATGGGGAGAGGGATAAGCTGACCTGTGATAAGATTCATCGGTTCATTTTCATCCGGGATTCCCCAGTCTTTGCTGGACTGTTCGCGCTTCCACAAGCTCCGGGTTCGGTCATCGAAGGATCGTGTGACGACCTGCCCATTCGTCTGAGTGGAGACGAGGAGGGCCCCTTCCGCTCCTTGTTCAAATACATTTATGCCCCGTGCGTCGTAAACTGTTCGCATCACGTAGACATACTAACCCTCTAGCGAAGAGCACTTGAAACACAGGCAAACCGCATTTCTATTACAGATCTTCAGGACATCCTCGCTGTCGCCCACCTTCCCCATAAATACGAAATGACGGCCTGGGAAACATGGGGTTTTCTGGTCATTGGCGATTTAATCAGGCGACATCCAAGCAGTCTATTGTCGCATGACTTTGTGGCCATTTACAATCTTTGTCGCCGAGCGTTTACCCAGGAATCAGAGGATTTATGGGCAAAAGCCACTGTGCAATGGTTGGAACGAATCACTGACAATGACCTCCCCATTTCGGATGCTCTTAATGCAGCAGAGGCCAGCCATGACCGACACCTTCTCACCTCGCTGTATAAGATCCAACTGTCCCGGATCCCAACTACCGCGGCGAATATGTTCCAGCCAACCAAGCTCTCAATGGAACGGAATCTCCCCTGTTCATGTGCAGCGCATCCTGGCTGGCTTCTGCTCGCTCTCCTCGTCATGGAGTGAATTACGACAGAATATGTTACCTCGCCATGCAATTTGTTCAGACGAATATCACAACACCATCTGCATGCCGGCGACCATGTCGCATTGGATTAACGCTGTAACACAAGCAGAAAAGTTCAGCATCAGCGAAGTTGGCCACCGCATCAACGCCGTCATACAACACCTCTCAGCACAAGCCCCTCGTAACAGATATGTCTCAGAGCAGTGCCAGTATGGGTCAGACGCCCTGACCCCACTCACAATGTAGAACCAAGAACTTGCCAGGAACATGGAAGATCATTTCTTCGGTATGAATCTCCCGGGGCGTACCGATCCACACTCACTTCCACCGCCAGTGGCCGGACCCTCTTTGAAAGCTATTAGATAAGGTGCCATGACTGCTAATTTTTTGTCTACAAAGACCCATTTGGGTATATACCGTACCACTTGATCCCTTTTGAGATCTTTAAATTCCAGTGGTCAATGTGCCAGGCGTTGTATAAGCCCCAGGATTGAATTCCAGCCGAAGCCTCGGTTTCGCCGCCCCTAAAGCGAGTCCACCATATGGCAGTCCGGACGGATCCATGACCTTTGTACACGTCTCTGCTTTCGGATTTGTTGCTTCATTGAGCTCGCCTTCACCGTTCAGGTTCTCGGACTTCGATTTACATACCAATTGCTGCTTCCAAGTCCTGTGCTCAACACTCATTCTCTGTTTTACGTTGCTTTCGGTTTTGGAGTTTCAGGAGGTTAGCGCTTCGGTCGCCATATGGGAATTGAGACTGTTCTGCTCTGATAATCATTACAGCTCTTTGCGGAACTTAAAGCGCGGACGATTTTTTTTTTTCCTTTTTGGGCACTTTTTGACCATTTGGACCAGGACAGCCTCAATTCTCGTCCATTCCCTTCGGCGATATGCTCAACCGATTCGCATCCTAAATACACAGTCACCCACCTCCTCAGAATTTTTATATGAGCCCCAGGACCACTGTCTGAGCAGGGAAATGGGTTTTATCCGGACAATTTTGATCATTTTTCAGCAGGACAGCTGTTCTACCCTCAATTCTCGGCCTTTTTTTTCGGTTATAGGCTCAATCTGTTTGCCGTCTAAATGCGCAGTCAACTGCGTCCTCAGATTTTAACCTGAGCTCCAATACGATTTCCTGGCCGAAGAAATCCCGAAGAGGTCATCACTTTTGATCGCCAAAAAACAATCGTCTACGCCCTAAGTTCCGCAAAGGGCTATAATTCAAGGCGCGGTCGTTCACCAGTGCTTCACCTCAGCCGCCTTTTGCGGGAATTCACGTATGTTTATTATATCCTATGATCTGGCTTGGTGTTGGCTCCTCTCGACTCCGCGTGGACTCGGCGCGGACCGTTCTCGAAACGGCACAGGTTTCTCTTGACTTCACGTTGGCTCGGACAACGGTTCGTAGTGTTTTGTTTCGTGCTTATTCAGAGGTGGAATGGGTACGGATTTGTCGGTAGAATAAGCTTCGTAGGTGTGTGATGAGCTCTGGGGGACCAACAGAAAATTTAACCCCCGGCGAAGCAAGTTGTGTAATATTTTTTGTAGTTGGGCAGTTCGGACTCTTCCGAGTATTTTGCTTCTCCTCGTTCACAGAAGTAGATTGGGTCCGGACTTCTTTGGGTGGATATGCTTTGTCGGCATGGAATGAGCGCTACGGGTGGACCCACAGAAGATTTACAGGCGATCCCGGAAATAATGAAACTCAAATTATTTTTTTTTGCGCGGTTCTCAAAAGGGAAATCCTCGTGTATACCTTCCTTTTGCCTCTTTTGTTATCGAAACGGCCTCCTCCCTGAAAGAGACCTGTGAATGTCGTTCAAAAGTGAGCGCAAAGGCAGTCTAGGATCGCAAGAGCACGATGACCCACCTTCTCGGGCAATGGTATGTAATTGCCCGCCAGGCTACACGAGCTCTGGAAGATCTCTAAAGGATGTCAGACAATGCCATGTCCATGGGAAGTGAGCCAGATAGTGATGAAACGATGGAACAGTAGGGAGGAATGGTAATCATGGTGCAGCTGCGCGTATAATTCCGGAGCATACGACAAGCATGTTGGCCACGGCGAGCGGGAGCAGAATGCGCTGTCCGAGAATAGAGTACATCGGTCAAGCGGGGGAAAAGTGCGCAGAGCAGGGCCGAGTCTGAGTTTAGAAGCATATATCGGCGTCACAGGGGCTCCCAGGAGTAAGCGGGGCCAGGCCATGTGTATTCGAGTCCCTCTTAACGGCCCATCGCCGATTCGCAATCCATTTGCACTTGCTGGATGCAGGTGGTCGTGGTCGTGGCTATCGATCTCCGGACCATAGACGGTTAACTGCAAAGATGAAAATGGTATTCCCGGCTAAGATATCGAGCTAGGAGGAGCCAGGAACGAGTTGGCCCGCGGACGTTGGCAAGGGAAACAAGAGAAAGATGATGCAAATCCGAGTCCGATGGCGATGCACCCACGCATCAACAAACTTCTTTCGGCTGCAGCCGGCAAACCCGTCTTGCTTTGCAACTGCCATCTTCTGCCAACGTTTTTGCTGCCGTGGCTATCGTCCGATGCGCAACACATTCAAATCTCTGGATCAATTACTCTCTGATTTGCCTCAGGATGCCCACGGGAACTGCATATAACGGAGAATCCGACTTTAGCTAGATGCGCTGGGTAATCCTGGCGGACAATATTTGAAGCTACTTGATTCCAATTCAGACACACGCCGACTCGGAGGACTCCCGAGAGCAACTAAATCAGAATGCAGATCGTGTCTGGTAATTGGAGATGGTTGAACCCCTGCCCCGATGAAAGCGATGGACAGGCAAACGAACAAAACGAGCACAATCGACACAGGTTCCAGAAAAAAAAAGGGAAAACCTTCAAGCCATCCACAAGAAGTGAACATCGGCTCCAACAGTGAGAACAGTTGGAAAGAGTCCGCTAAAAAAACGGGGCTGCACCGCGAAGCCCGAAGTCCCGGTCGAAGCTGGAGAAAGGGATCGTTGTCTTCTCTCTGGACACCAACTTCAAAACACTCATACAAATTCTTATTCAAGTCTTGAACTGCACAAGTATACGAAAATTCAAGAATCCCATAGTCTTGACTCGGATCTTGACTCGGATCCTCAGAGAACTATGACCCTGATTCGGGATTCGAAATACTGGCCATTCCCCTCCTCCTCGTGCTTCTCCTTCGTCGCGGGTGAAAGGGGGTCATTAGGAAATGTGTTTCGGCTCGTTTCAAACACTTTACGAAGATTCGGCGCAATGCACCTACGAACTTGACACTTGGATCGTTTTCAATTTCACCCCTGCTCCCTGGTTTATCACTGCTTTTGGGGCCTTGCGCTGGAGGGTCTTGGTCACGATGGAGTTAAAGTCGAGAGAGAGAGGCCAGCCCTCCTTTCTTCCCAGTCGCAGAAGGCCTTGTTGCTTGCGCTCCCAGGAGATCAAGTCACAGATTTGCGTTTCGATCCGGTCTAGATGCTGTGGTTGATGGTCGGAAGTCGCAAGCATCTTCTGGCGCTTGAAGAAAAGACGCGCTAGATCAGTACTGAGCTCGCCTTCGGGCAAGCTATGCGTGCAGCCTGATTTGGGGCATTCTGTCGGTATTGTAGGTGCCTGCTCCTCCAATTTCACCGGATTCATCACAAGTGCAAATATCCATTCTGGCCTGTAAGTGCGATGAAGCGAGAGACTAAAATTTCCAACGGAACTGCATAAATACCTTCTTTTGTGGCGGCTCGGGGCGTGCTCTGGACTCAGCGAGGGGTGCTTTTTTCCTTTGATCTTATCGGTCTGAAAGCGTCGGGATGAGGTCAGAAAATGTAACTAGGAATCAACATTACCTTCTTCAGCGGCCAGTAATAGTGTAAGCCTTCAGTCTGAGCCTGGATCATCGGAATACACGGACATCGAAAAGAGAATAAAGGTATGTCGGAGGCGCGAAGGAAGAGGTCCGACAGGCTTGTTCAAGTGCAAGCGATAGTGTATCAGCAGAGACCAGTGATGGTAGCTGTGGATGCCGCAGAGGGCGAGGGAACCCAGTGCGAGAACTGAGGGTTAAAGTGTAAAAGTGCAGCCGAATCCGGCCCGTTCCCGGTGATCGCCGCGTACACCGCCACTATACGGCACTCGGAACGCGATAAGATTGAAAATAAAACATGAAATTTTTGTTTACACTTATATCCAGTGCTTTGAGGATTAGTGCCTTGGAGGCACTGATTTATAGTGCTCAGGAAAGCACTGATTCCCAAAGCACTAAATATTAGTGCTCAAAATGAGAAATTAGTGCTTCGGCACTAATATGTAGTGCTTCGGCTGTTTACACTAGGCGCCCATTAACATTCCAAATGATTATACGCAAACTTGGACAAGTAAAAGTAATCAGTCGTGTATAGATTACGTGTATCTTTTGCGAATCTACCATGGATCCTGCTCGCTGATCGTCCCCGCCCGCTTTGCGTACACAGCCGGCTTCACCGCGTGGAGGCGAGCCATGGAGGCAGGGGGGTTGGAGCGCACGCGGTCGATGTATGTCCCCTTGATCTTCTACCGGACAAAATTGTCGAAAAATATCGGACAGCAGTGGGCAGGAGGCGAGATCACAAATGTGAACGCTCCCCAGAACATGTGCTGGTTCTTTTTTTCGCTTATCTTACGTCAGACTGTCAAAGCGCCTTGCTTCCGACGGCTTTGGCGTCTATGTCGAGCGTTCAGACCTCCACCCCTTCATACCTCCTCAACTCGCTCGGACTCAGTCAAAAGTATCCCAACAGTGACGGATCTCGTCAGTCCTTGGCTGTGGGACTCCCGCGTCAGAGTCTCAATGTCCGCACCCGCGGGTCTACCCTTATCATCAAGGCACCCCAGCTGGACACTATGACAGTTGTACTCGAGCGCCAGCGTATGCAGAAGCGATTCAAGAACTTCGGGTCCGGCGTTGGTAAGCCCCCGCAAGTGAGTGAGTAGCGAGTCGCGCTTCTTGATGCTCCAAAGGTTAACTAAATGGCAGAATCCTCACGCAGAGAGGACTCCCCATTCGCCACCCATATTGAAAATTACGCAACCGCCCGCGCACATCACAATGATATGTTGCCGTTGTGTAATGAACAAACGAGTCTGGCTGGGAAAAAACCTATCAAGCCGTCATATCGACACCGCAAGCATTCTCCCTCCCGTCGCACAAAATCCACATCGTCTGCAGATACCTCCTCTTCAACTCTTTTGGATGAATCCGATTCCCCTCCCTATGTGTTGCCCCCAGGACCGTACACCAACCAACGCCCCCATTACCCTTACGCCGCTCTCATTGGACAGGCCATTCTCTCTTCGTTGGACCACCGCCTAATACTGAAGGACATATACGAATGGATTTCCATCGTCTATCCTCACTTCCGACGTGAAGATAAAACGTGGATGAACAGCGTGCGACATGTGTTGAGCACCACTGCTCATTTCCGCAAAGTCAGGATAGCAGGCCTGCAAGGATCATACTGGGCGATCTTCGACGAGGATTTACATCGCTTTACAGTGGCGCTCTAAATAAATGCCGAGCCATGGTTTGACATCGTTTCATGGTCGAATTCCTTCAAACAAAATTGTGGCATGAACGTTCAGTAGTGCTAAGCTCGTTTGCATCAGAAAATCTATACCACACCTACTTCAATGTTGTGCAATAAAAATATTTGGGGTGTTCTGAAAAACCGACTTTGTGGGCTGGCATGCTATCGAAAATCGGTCATTGCAGCATGAAAGTACTTGAAAAATGAAGGATACTGACATTTTAGTTGACTTAATTTGATACCCATTTGAGCTCACAATGGGCACTGCAAATCGGTCACTTTTGCTTTTTTTGGAGCATTTTGTCCATTTTCGCCCAGAATGGCGAACTTGGGAGCCTCCGTGTGAGCTCAAATGGGTATCAAATCAAGTCAACTAAAATGTCAGTATACTTTATTTTTCAAGTACTTTCATGCTGGAATGACCGATTTTCGACAGCAAGCCAGTCTACAAAGTCGATTTTTCAGACCACCCCAAATATTTTTATTCCGCAACATTGAAGTAGTAATGGTATAATTTTTTCAATGCAAACAAGATTAGAACTACTCAATGTTCATGCTACAATTTTCTTTGAAGGAATTCGACCATGAAATGATGTCAAACCCGGCCTCGGCATTTATTTAGAGCGCCACTGTATAGACGGCGGATACCAGAAATCTGTAGCCATCTCTCATTCCACGAACAACGCCAAAGAGGAGGAACCTCGGAAATGCAATGCTGCGCCTGGATTTCCCACTGGCGGGTCATCTAAACCTTCTTACCAGCGTACAACCCATCGTCAGCCTGATTCCACGAGAAGGATTGACAGTACACCCATCAACTCGAATCTCGACACGGCCGGGGAACGTAATGCGATACCACCGGAACCAGCGGCGAGTTGTTGTGCCGACGACTTCTCGATGGAAGGTGAGATATCAATCTTCACTTCAAGTATCTTCTAACGATCGCAAAGCCCAAAATTTGTGGGATATGTTTATGAATCCTATCGGTAGCGACGACGAATAAGTAGTTCCTTGATGGCTCCAACTCTTTTCGAGTTTACTAGCACTTTACTTTACTTTTCCACGCGTGGAGCAACTTATTGCCGAGCCGTCACGGTTGAGAGGAGCTTGCATTGGCACCTCAAACTCAACTCTGCAAGGCCTCAACGTTCAACAAGTAATTAGAGGCCATTTCGAAGCATTTTGACTTCACCAGGGACTTGAGCTGTAACTAGCAGATGATGTGATTAAAGATCCCGTCTAGAATGTGTTCCGGTGAGAGGTCGCAATCGAACCAGGCTTGTCTTCGAATCCCTTCTTCAGAAGGAATTTCATCAGTTCAATCTTACCGTGGTACACAGCTAACTGGAGAGAGTTGGAGGATCTAGTGTCGACGGTCAATGACTCAGGGTCGGCCCGAATTAAACGTTCAAGTTCCTCAACAGCTGGCCGGCCACTTATTCCTACGGGAACACATAGAGCAAAGGTTATGCCGAAGAATCCGGGACTTCTACTGGAAAGACAAGAAGAGCCCCATAAACAAAGAAACATTACATGCCCCTATTGAGGTTGGATAGCTCTCTCGTCAGGCATTGAAACAGGGTTAGAGGAAAATATTTTCACGCCGAAAGTAACGGTAAGATGGAGGGAATAAAGCGGCGACATCGGTCATGGACTCCAGTTGAGGGCTCGACATGGCGAGCAGTAAAATTGAGGATGGGTTTGGGATGCCCCTATTGACCTAAATTTTTGAATGAATTTCACAGCTTTATGAGTATCCGACCGTAGCCGCTAGGCTTACACCCCAGTGAAAACCCCGTCTAAGGCATACCACGAGTGCACCCGTGAGTACTTGTGATCCGTGGGAACAAGTACTCACAGCGGGGACTAGTGGGTAAAGGGGATAGGAGCTATGAACGAAGCACACGAAGACCGCGGGGAAGTTATAAGTTATGAATCAAGGATGCAATCTTGTTTTGATCATGTTCAATTTTAGTCAAAGTCCCCTGCATTATCACCCAATGTAGACTGCTGACCTCAGTGGCTATTCGGGTGCAATAACAGATGTGTTTATAAAGGCCGTATTGCAGGTACTACTATATACCCGGCAAACAAGTCCCGAATGCAGCCTGTCTCTCACACTCGGAATCTCCTTCAATATACCACACCCTTGTCGCAATATAGGGTTGATATAGCGTGTACTGGAGTTTCGAGTGTTGGAGGATGTAGTAGGACCCTTTGCGCAACTTTCTGCCTCTTCAGAAAAAAAAAACGGCGATCAAACTGACCCGGCAAATTTTAGTACGCGAGGGCCCCGAGAAGCTCCTGGTAAGGTAGGTCCGCAAAAAAGGACCCCAGAAGTCCTCAAATCCGCTATTTTTTCGAGAGTTTGGGGTCTCAAATCCGCTATTCTGGATAAGGTTCATCACGTGCAATCAAAAATATATACCCTTTTCGGCCAAAAATTGCTATAAAAATCTACTTCGCCTCCTTTCGATTGAAGCGGCGGAAATGTTGATTTCCGTAGTGTTTTCTGGCTTTCGCGGACAATAATTGCCGTACGATGCAGGACAAGAGGCCGAATCAGCTCTGAAATCCGCTATTTTCGGACCAGATTTCCGAAATTTGGCCCTCAAATCCGCTATTTTCAGACCGAAAAATTCCAAAGTTTCCCCCTCAATTCCGCTATTTTTCGACCTACCTTACCGGAGCTTCCCGGGGCCTCTCCCGGTACATATTCTGCATCCCCATCAGCTGCGGTGGACGAGCGAGGAGGACGAGGGGCGCAGGGGGACAAACGATCCACCTGCGCGCAGGAGGGTGCGGGTGGGGATCGAATCTGAGATTCCGCATCGGCGAGCGGACAGTCGGACAGGGAGGAAGAGCGGTCGCGGTGTGCACGAGGGTCAAGGTTTGCGGGTACACGCGTGCACGAGTGGGTACGGGCGCGGGGATGGAAAGGAGGACGTGAACGATCCAGGCACCGTAGACCACGAGGTTCTATGCCCTCAAAACGGCGCGCGGACATGCGGGCGTCGGACGGTGATGAGGGATTGGAGGAAGAGAGTGCAGGTGGCACGACGCGGGTTCAAAGTTGACGGGTGCGATGCGAGGAACAGGCGCGTGAGTGGGCATGTAAGAGCTGAATGAAGAGGTCCCAGCGCACGACGTGGGTTCGGCGTGTAGACGAGTGAGGCGGATGGGGGGCAGATGGGTGTTGCTACCTGTGGCGGGTCAAAGTCGTCAGGGGGGTTTGGTACACGCTCTGAGTGGCCGCCATCCTCTGCTGCTTGAACGAATCCCTAACAGCGAGAGACGCGCGGACGAGTTCTTTCGAGCGGGTGTTGTACAGTTGCTGTCAATGACGAGCGAGGTTTCCCAAGCAGGTGTTCTACATTGCGGGTCGAACGCACGGGCTAGCTGCAAATATCTTGGGTCAATAATTGGAGGATATTTACTGGTCATTTTTTGCGTACATACGACGCTTGATTCAACTTGCTCCTGCATAGCTCGTACGCCTTAAAATCAACGGAAAGGCTGCGCAAAGAGGAGAGTTATCGAGCGGTCCCATGGAGGAGTCGAAGACTTGGTAGTACTCTTTTGATACGCCAACTTCCACATAGTAAGCGTGTATCACAGTGACACCGTGACGTGACCCGCTCAACTCGAACCACCATGTCTGGTGAAGAAAACCGCGTTTACTTATGCTCTCGAATCCGACTCGGATCCCACTTCGTTTCTCTGGGTCCTATGTCTCGATTTCCGAAGTGAAGCCACCCCGAAACTTGGAGACTGTTGAATAACGCTGCGAATACGACGCCTGCATCTGGAAACCGGTTTTTCTTTGATAGATCTGCCGCCCACGTGGTAGAGTGGCGGTGTCTCGGTAGACGCCCATAGACCTGGGACGTCTCCATAGACTCCCATAGATCCACACACCTACCATAGAGCTTCGGCTCTATGTAGTTCTCTCTCCTCTACCCAAATCTACGTGGCATCATGTCCCTCACTCAGCTCCGAGAGCTTACCCGCCCACCGTTGGCTTTGATCTTGCGCCGCACTACCTGATACAACTTGAGCTCGCATTGACACTACCCTAGCTGGCTCTTGCAACTTTACCAATGGACTTCGTCGCCACCTCCCAGCCCTGCCAGGATGGTGAAGAGCTTGGTTTCCAAGACTCAATGGAGATGTCCTTGGAGCTCGACACGGCAGACATCATCGGCTCGTCTCAGCCGTTCGAGGATGGCGAGGAGGACCTGGTCTTGCTCAGTGGTGTACAGGTATGTCAATTATGTTGGCTACCCTCCCTAGATAAGTTGCAGACATTGTTGCCACCTGAAACTCAGCGCTCATTGCGAATATCCGCTCCAAATGTCCGACTCGGAGTCGATTCTGAGATGTCATCGGATCCACCTCCTTCCGATATTCTCGCCCGGCGTGCTCGCCTCGTTCGGCGAGCCCCTCCAGTAGTGAGTAAACATAAAGCTATCGCTCTTCCCTGATTCAAAAAGTTCATTTCAGAAAGTCAGCCCGAACTCGAACTCGGTGCAGAACACAAGCTCGCGGCCCCGGAATCTAGTGCGACGCGTGACTATGGTGAGTCTACATATCATTCTTGCTTTATCTAATACTCAGTCTCAACTTAGGCCGCCGAGATGGAGAGAAGAAGGAAGCGCGCACGCGATGAAGCGCAGCACATCCTCAAGAAGATACACCGGCTCACTCGGACCACCACACGCTTACGGCGCAAACATCGCAATTTGTGTGTGTTCGCAGCGGGCCCTTCGGTAGAGAATAAAGAGAATGAGTTTTGGATGGTGTAGCTAGTGCTTCTAATATATTATTCCTGTGATATCTTGAATTGTCTCTTAAGAAGGATGGGCACTAATTTCGTCGAGAGCTTCGCTGAATTAGCGCTCAATGGCCAAGTGCCGGGCACGTGAGAGGAAACGGTTTCCGGTTCACCAGAAAAATATTCTGAGAAGTACAAGATATATATGTATGCATTCCGACTTGATTACACGGGAAGAGTGTCTTTATAATTTAGCTTGAACATGCAAAATGAATGTCCGTCAATGTGTGAGTTAACACGGAATTTTGAGTCTTGGTCCCATTTGTGAGGTATAAGCATCGCATTGCGCACAATCCTGTCAACGGTGATGATTTCAGCGTACGGGCCCTCCTGGTTTGAAATCTTGCGAGTGGAACGGTTGACGTGATAGTACCCGTCCACATCGTTCGGCGACCGCAAAGGGGTGAACCATTCGATGTAGGCAAGCGGCTGTGACGACTTAACGGGGTAGTGTGCAGGGAGCTGGAAAATAACGCGGACTTGCGCAATGCGAAGACCTACCAAGAATAAATCAATCATCACGGTGTCAAGAGCTGGAGGAACACGAACCTTGCAGAGCTGTTCCCTCTGTAAACAGATTTGCTTCCGCGGTCTTGACAAGGGCGAAATCGTGGTATGCAGGTTCAACGGTTCGATAACGAGCCTCACCCGGGGGGATAACAGGTGCCGTCGCCCGGACAAGATTAGTTGCATGGCGCTGGCCGACCTCGGGTATATTTGGCAGTGTGAATTTGAGCCGCTTCCAAGTGGGAAAAACGTCGAAGGCATAAGGAGAAAATGAAGAGTTGAAATTAACACGAAGAAATTGGGACAGAGCAGGTAGGAATCGGATAGCGTTATGGCCATCCTTTGCGATGATGTGGGATGCAACAACACGACGCGTTGCTGCGGGAGGCTGCTTTGCATGAGTAAGTTCGATGGATCAGGGTGTCGGCATCTCCTCGGTGGGTCCCCGGCCAGGCCTGGTAAAGAACGACGGGGCAGAGGTGTGTGGGAATAAGTTGAGCGGTTGTAACTGGAGTCGGGGCAGACATCCATTCACGGAAGGCGCTGAACCGGGCCACCGACTCTTGGCGCTGAAGCCACAGAGTCATTGAATGATGTAGTCCTTGCGGTTGGAAGCCCGTATGCATTTTTGGCGTAGTCGATGTGCAGGCGCTCCGGCGACTCGGTGTTAAATCCGTCGGCACTCCCGAAAAGGCGGATGGACGGCTCGTAATGCTCCAAGGAATGGATCTTGGGGATATTAAAATGTTCCTTTCGCCCACCCAGTTCAATGAATATTTTTTGTGCGCATGGAAGTCGTCCAGCGCAGTCGATAGCGCAGCAAGTGTTATTGAGGTGTGAGATTGAAGTGAGGCCAAATAAGCGAAGTCCATCAAAGCGCGTACCGCCTGGACCAATTCAGGGTGGGCTCCGGCAGCTACGAGGCCAAGGAATACCTTCTCCATCTCCTTGTGTTCTGTCCCCGTCCACTGAGAGACGGACGAGATACCATTCTTGAAGTGACGCAGTCCGGGGTGATCGGGCATCTGCCGAAAGCGTTCATCAACCTCGACTTGTCCAATGATTTCTGTGCACCATTTGACGAGGTGGTCCTTGAATACCCCCTTGTGAAGCTGGTGCAGGAGGTCTGGAGTAAATGCTTGGAAAATGTCCGAATGCGGCAAGTCCTTCCAGAAAGGTGGGTACACAGCACGTATCCCTTCCTTTTCGAATGCCGTATCCTTCTCTCCATCCTGCTGACGTGCCATGAGAAAAAGGGTTTCCAACTCGTCCCGTTTATTGTGTGGTAGGTGGTCTCCACGCTCGTCGGGGTTTACTGTACACAGCGGGCATCGGTTCTCTTTGCAGCACGCAACAAGACACTGCTCTGGATAGTCGGCGACATATGCGGCAAGAATTGGCCACACATTCCGCACAAGTTATCGGCACAGACCATTTTGACCCCGGTCTTCCCAGCCTCGACCACAGAAGCCAAGATGACGCTCATACACTGGTGGAATAGACGATACTTTGCAAGAGATCGCGTGTTTTTATTGAAGCAGTCGAATTTTGGGATGGGCAAATACCCGATGAGAACAGTCGCATGCGCAGAAACCTGGCGTCGAGTTTCCTTCCCAATATTTCCAATGGTGAGATAGACGGGCCAAGCGGAATTATCCCCGCGGAAGTTCGATAGCAAGGTCTTGTCGGACGAGAGGATAAGAGGAGCAAGTGTCGCGCCAGGAGGTAGACGTTTCTAAATTAGACCGTGAGTACTTTGTCTATTTATCGCCGATTCTTTCTCACCTGTATCTCTTTCCACCAGTCGCCAGTCCACATTTCCTCGAATAGTCGTATCTGTCCTTTCTCGTCTGTATACAGCTCTTCGGGCCCAAACCGCATCGCGTTACGGAACATCGGGTTGCCAATCAACTCGCGAACACACTCGACTGGATCTCTGAACCACAATTCGACTGTCTCCCCCCGCATCGTCGCACCAGTAGGATCTTTATCAAGGTCGGGCAAGTCGCCTTTCACATCTATCTCTTTGCATTGCCACTTAACGCCACCTGGCAGGTCATCAATCTTGCCAAAGAATTCAGTCTTTCCCTTGTACGACGGCCGTGCACGGTCCGTAATCTGACGAGTTCAAATTCAATGCAGCACGAGACGAGATTTAGATGCTCACAATCGATAACTTCAAGAATTCGTCGGCGGCAGTATGTCCGACATGCTTGATGAGCCACTTTGCCAGTTCCCACTCCGCCTCGTCCTTGAAAGGTCCCAAGACCTCAGCACCTTTCAAAATCTCGCTGTCCCGAATCTCTTCGAATACTGTCTTGCCCAGGCCATATGTTGCACCACCATGCCCCGGTACAGTCTCTCTCCAACGTTTTCGTCCAGATCCTGTCTGTGGCGCGCTTCCGGGTGCATGTGCTGGTGCCGGCGGGGGAGGAATTGCGTCGGGCTCGCCGCTATCATTTTCTTGCGGTGCATGATCTCCATCGTCGAAATTCATCTCTACGTCCTCCGATGCAGAGGGGGGCTCGACCGGCGCTGAGGTTTCACTGCCATTTTGACGTGCCTTTTTAGCAATATCTTTTGCACGTCTTTCTGCGCGAAGTCTTTTTAGCACCTGCTCCAAGTTTTGGTTAGTTTTCCTCCGGCACTCAGGTGCATTTTTTTTATGGCGAGTAACATTATCCCAGGAGTCGAACACTTTTTTGCAAAAGTCACAGGTTGGCGCTGGCATGTTGGTACTGCGAGGAGGGCGCGAGGGCGAGGGCGAAAGCGTGCTGTTTTGGGCGGGTGTTTCAGTCGGCGATCATGCGCACTTTGCATGCGGACTCATCAGCAAAATTTTCAGGTTGGCAACCAGATATGGCCTGACTTGGTTTTCTTCCCTACACTCATGGCAATGTCCTTCAGTGACACCCAGTTCGACGCCAACCTGCCCCCTCGCCCACTGGGTCGAGGGCATCGCGAGGTACACCTTACGGCTGCTCGCCAAGAACACGGCAAGTTTTTCTTCTTCTTTCTGTCGGAATCTGAGTCAGTGATTTCCAGACGAGATGCAGCGACGGAGTGCGGCCGCTGGTCAACAGCGTGCGGCTACTCGGGCACAAAACAAGGCCCGCAACAACACTAGTGGCCCCCAGCCTGCATCGGAGCCTCCGCAAATGGCAAGTCACCGACACGCTTCATCTGGCACCCCAGCAACCGTGTACCAGCCGCCCCCGCCGGAGTCATCTCGACGCCTCCCAGTGGGCCCCGCCACCACCCCGAATCCGGCTGGCACCCACCTCGCAAAAAACCCCAATCCTCTTCCTCAGACTCCCCGGATGCCGCTGCAGCCGGTGACCACTAATTCCAGTCCTCTGTACACTGATTTCAGTCAGATGGGCAGTTCACCCTCCTTCATGCCCACACCACTGTCTACGCAAGGTCCTCCTCGCGACCTGGGATTGGAATGGCTCTCTGCATTGCCCGAAAGCGCCCGAGCCGCTCTCTTTGCATCTTGTATGTTTGTCCCGTTTGTTCTCTCGACTTGAGCTGATCAACGATCAGTGAATCCAAGCCCTATGGTCACGCCAGGTACGCTCGAGTTACTGCATGCACTCTTGACTAATTCTGACTCGCTAGCAGGCTGGAACTCTCCCTCAAATAGCCAAGGCTCTGGCCAAGGTACACGGGCATCTTCATTCTGGTGTACGCTGACACAAGCATTATCTCAGGGCATCAGAATATTCCATCCCTCGAAAGCTTTGGCGGCGATGACGGCGATTTGGGTAAGTTATTCGTTCTCACTCTATTTTGATATTTGGACTTCGAACCGCCATAGACATTGACCGCGACGATGGCGGACTCGGGCTCGATGACTCTTGGCGCCAACCTCCCGACGAGGGCCCTCCTGACTCGGATGAACCCCCTGCCGTCAGTTCCCTTGCGGTATGCTCCATTTTTTTTTTGATGGTACTGTTACTGATATTATTACAAATTCAGACTACGATGCGCACCATAGAACCTGCCTATCAGCAGAAACAAAAGCGGCAGCGACCCGGCTCAACCGAGGACGAAGACAGAGAGGGTAATGATTCGGATGAAGAGGTAAATCTTCACATGTCTCTCGACTGTCATACTCAAGTAATCTTAGGATGCCGCGCTCCCCCAAACGAAGAAGCAGAAGTCGCGTAGCATTGCCATGCTTGACACCGACCATCAAGACATCTGCAATTTGGCCTTTGACTACGTCAAAATCGAGCTCACACACCAAAAGCCATTCCCAGTTGCCATTGGACGTCGGCGCGCTGCCCTCGCTGCCCTCGCTCAGACAGATCAGTTCACCGAGGTCATCCTCAAGTCATTCACCAACGCTGCTTTCGATCTGGGCCTAGAGCATGTCAAGCCCACTCCCGAGGATATTGCGCTGGTACGCCGTTCTCTTTGTTGTCTTCCTCGATATTACTCAATGCCCCTATTTAGATGCGGTCGCGAGTCCCGCAATTCCGATCGGGACTTAAGTCCGTCGCGCGCTCCTTTGTACCCCTTGCTTATGGCCTGGTCGACACCAAGACCCTTCCAAACCCGACGCCGTCACTCATCAGTGCCACACTCGAGAAGAATCGAGCACGTGTGGAAAAGATCCTCGGTACCTACATCTACACAGTCAGTTTTCGGGCATAATTTTGAGTAACGCTGATGTCGTGTTCGTCCTGATGTAGGATCCCGACAACATTACCCCGGAGTCGATGTTCTCCCATCCTATCTTCCAGCATATCCTCAATAGCTACTGGTTTGGCATCAAGGACAACGATCGCGCCTTCTACTTCCGAGACAGGACACGGATCGAGCTTGTCACTCTCGCGCTAATCATTGTGGCTGTAAGTGGATCCATGGCAGCCATCGTTCACAGCTAAATCAATTGAGCAGAATTTGTGCGCCATCGAGGAGTGGTCCACCGGGCGCTGGGAAAACAAGGAGTTTTCTCACAAAGCGTACTTCAAGGCTTACCAAGGCATCCTCACCGGCCTCAAGAAGTGGATGGACCACTCAGAGAAGCAAGTCAGGGAGCACGGTGCGGCTTCCAACACCACCATCGAAACTCAAGAACGGATGTTACGTGTCGCCAGGTAAATTTCACCCCTCATTACCGCAATCACGTCTAATCTTTACTAGGGCCGCCTCATACAAGCCAGAAGATGATCCCGAGCAGGAGGACCATGGTGACATGTTCTCTTTGGATGCGATGTTTTCCCTGGCCGCTCGTTCTCCGTAGACCCCGCCGTAATGAATATATTCTTTTTTTTGGTGATTTAATTGAGCGAGAGCGAGCGATGACAACGAGCGATTGCAATCAAAAGATGGCCGGTGAATTGGATAGACCCCGAGTCTATGGAGCTCTATGAAACGCTATGGCCCTACAAGTCTACACCTCTATGAAATCTACGGTAGAAACCCGTGTCTATGTATACTCACATAGACCGGGGGGGTGCCTATGGCTCTATGGCTCTACTGAGGGCTATCCGAGCCTATGTAGCCACTGGGTGTTTTCCAGATGTGGCCAAAACCTGGCCCTCAACTCTGGAGTTTCATACTGTATACCGCGGATTCTACCACCGTTTGCGACGGCGCCGCGGTTATCTTTGGGTGAAGGCTGCTCTCAAGGATTTTTTTTGTCACCCTCGAGCTTCTCTGTACTTGGGCCAACAGGTACTCCGCAATTGAATCTGTTTGATCAAAGAACTCCTACCACAGTCACCAACCACTGTGCACCTCGGTCCTGTACTCGCTCGATGTTTTGTCTTCAGAAACCATTTGAGAAGAGTCAAGACTTCCGAGTCCCGATCGGCACAGCACTATTCCCTGTTCTATGAATATGTGCTCCCTCAGTATCGCATATGCTGCCGATTCCGCCTCTCGTGCCTCTGGAGGATTTGAATAACACCGGACTGGTCGTGTCGTCGAATTCCCTGGTTTCCTTCTCACTCCTTCGCTCACTCCGTTCATCTCCGCAGGCTGTCCATCGACTACAGCTTGATCTTCGCCCCACACGAAAAAATGGGCCCTCAACGAACTATTGCATAAGTAGATGCGGCGCGTTGGATTCAGTCTTGTTGCTTTCCTTCTATACTTTCCCCCCTCAGCACTCTTCTCTTCCCCCGATGCCGATGCTGGCTGGTACTTGCAAACCGTCCCGACTACTCTCACAATCACTGACTTGAACTCACTTCAACGTTCAACATCATCTGCTGCCTCCTGATTAACCCACCACTAACCCGGGCAGCTTTGTTACCCGGCCGTGTGGAGGGGAAGTATGTGCTAGACGGCTGGCTAGTTTCAATTTGCAGCACGGCTCCGAGTCCACGTTTGAATTCCGACCCACGGTTTCATAGCCAACTCTGCGACTTCCACGATAGGACTCTTTGCTAAGGAAAACACCATTGGTGATCATACCCCCCTAACGGTCTTGAAGCCGGGGTCGACCCTCCCCTCCCACTCAAGCCTATAATTTCAAGTTTAAAGTGCGCAGACGCCCGAAACATTGCCAGTGACGTGCGCGCCTGCTCCTGCGACAACCCGACTGGCGAGGCTCAGTATCGTACAGGGTTTACGGTTCCATCATGTGTTTCTCAATTCAAATTCAACTCTTTTTGCTGTGGTTCCCCTGTCTCCTCAAATTCCTGCTTTCCTCGATGGATCGATATCCACACACCTCAGTGGTCGCATCAATGGTCTCCGATTTCCACTCCCAAGCCCCCCGTCTCCCGGGCATCTTTATAACCTTTT
This sequence comes from Mycena leptocephala, assembly GCA_029378395.1. Classification (NCBI taxonomy): domain Eukaryota; kingdom Fungi; phylum Basidiomycota; class Agaricomycetes; order Agaricales; family Mycenaceae; genus Mycena; species Mycena leptocephala. The sequence goes on along the minus strand of JARJLF010000333.1, from coordinate 86,456 downwards.
GCCGAGTTATGATCACACTAAACCAAGTGCGGTGTACAACGGTACCACTTCCGTTCTCCCACATGCGCTTCGTCTACTATGATCCTTGCAACACCCGTACGTCAATCTGTTCTCCCTCTTTACGTCTTTCTTTTTTTCTCGTCTCTCTCTGATCTGGTGATCCGCGGCAGTGGGGGAAGGCGTTGAGAATGTGTGGAGTACCCCTGAAAGTGCTCCTGCCTCCTCAACGTTTCAACATTCGGGGCGTGTTTCTGAAATTGTCACCTGAACACTTAACTTGAGACTCAATATCTCTGCGACCATTTGCTGCAAAACCGCTTATTCCTCCGGAATATGGATGCTATGTATACCCACCAACTACTTAAGGTTATTTTGAGACTGGTGCAGTTATTGAACCCATTGTCTTTTTCTTCGGGACACCATCGTTGCAACACCGAAATTATTTGGCGAGACATTTTCCAGACCGGAACAATTGATACTAGAGTACAGATCTCAATGGGGCAAAGTGAAACTGACGCCACTGCCGCCCTTTGACGCCCCTTGCCGCAGGGCGCGTCAGTGGGGCGGCAATGCCATAATATATTTGCTCAATGCTAGCAATGCTGTCCTGATGTGACTGGCAGTGTGGGAATGGAAATCAGAATACTTACTAGCTGATGCTGTGAAATATGAGGGTGTAGATTCAGCAGCAAGGAAACACTTGGTGAGACCTGCAGTGTGGGGAAACAGTGAGTGCAGACAAAGGATTTGCACACTCCTACTGCCCAATTTATGGACTATCGATGCTTCATTTAAAGTCCAAGCCTCAATGCAATCCAAGGGGCAACCGTCCTTAAAATTTACCACACAGGGTCGGAAAAGTGCAGTAAGACCCTTCGGACCCATCCTACCCTATTAGCCGAGCACAGCCACATCCAAATTGGGAATTTTGCCCCTGAGGCCTCGTTTACGCTCAATTCCGCACGTTATGAAGTACGAACAATCATTTTAGGGCTCTACACAGCACAGTGAGTTTAAGTACGTCTAATCACCTTTCAATCTACGCCTTTTTCGTGCTCTCCCTCCCGCATTTTCACGACAATCATCATCGCAGAACCATAGAGTGGGGGGTCGTTGGCCCTTATTCCCACACAGCAGAGGTGAGCCTGCGCAACACCCATGTCAGAAAGGGCTTTCAAAGCTTGGAAGAGAAAATACCAGGAAGGTACAATCCGGGCCCGAACACGCGATCATTGGACTCTCGTCCAAGACCGTGCAATTTGGTGCTGTGCAAGCTCTAAACTCCTCGTTCTCATCGTCCGACAGAACGATTAACTTTTTGGATTTCTTCGTCACCCGTCCGAACCGAGTCTTCGAGCCGTTTTCCCCGGATTATTGGGCATCGGTAGATGTCACAAGCGGAGCTGGATCGTCAGCGGCTGACTCCATTGAATCTGCTAGTCTCTTTGGGATCCTGCGAGGTTTGGGTCGGCCTGAGGAGGTATTTGAATCATGTCCAGTCGTCATAGGCGCTGGATCGGAAGCATGGCAAATGGGGTCAGCTGCCGACTCAACCTGATCAACCACGATTGCGGGAGGCTCGTCAGAACAGCTCGGAGCAATGGGATGGGTGGGAGGCTGAGAAGCGACGAATAGCGCGCTGGGTTCCGGTAGATCATCGTCTGGGGACAGAGGCCGCAATTGTGTTGGTGAGTGTATGATGTCGTCAATGTCTGGGGTTGAGGACCGTGAGGAATCACTAATCTCGGGCTCTCCTTCCTCGTCGGAGTCGTCAGAGAGTTGAGAAAATTCCCTAGAAAACACTCGGGTCAACAAGGCAGATACTTAGTGCGCAAGGAATGTTACCCAAGCGCCGCTTCAGTGCTATGCTCCTCCGAGATCCGAAAATTAACTTTCTTCTTCTTTTTGGAGGACCTTGTTTTGCGCGTTGAAATTGTCCTCAGTGCAACCTCCTCGCCCTCAGCCAACTCGTACTGGTGTTTGTACCTGGAAAGGGTTGCTGTAGGATGCACCCTTGAAATATGTGATTGCAAGTTGTACTTCCAGACGGTGTCCGCGCATGGTGAGACGGGGCACGTAAATGGCCTTTGAGTACACGGGCTTCGATCCGTGCTCTTCGCAGCAGTTACAAGACCCAGGTTGGCTAAGTTCGGACACCGAGATTTCTTCATGTCGATCCGAATTGCACCGTCTCCGCCCTTGCTCTTAACAAGGACAATTGAGCAATTCGTACCAAGGCAGAATCCGCACAAGTTCAGATTGCGATCAAGAGGTGGATTGCGATCGAAGAGAATGTGGATGGCCATGTGTTCAACAAGCTTGTAGGCAGATTTGACGCTGAGCGTTGCCTTAGGGCACAGGGTACAAAGCCCCTCCTCTTGCAAGAGTGACGAGCCGTCCTTATTGCAAACAAAACACGCAAAGCCTAGGGTGGATATCAACTCCAGAAATTCCCCAGGTATATGCATGAACTCACCGGCCGACGTGCGATAGGGAAACGTTGATCCAAATGCGACCTCGGGCAGTTTTTTTGTGCTCCGAGTTCGCATTTCCATCGCTGCCGCAATCGCCACGAGTTCAACAGACTTGAAGTGATACGTCGGCATTGCATTTTTTGAAGAATAGCTTGCAGGAAGTACTGCGGGATCCAGGAGTTGAATCGCAGATCCGTCGACTTCGCATATCTTCGAAGTTCCTGCTGTGGTGACGAATTTGCCGCTCCATTCCCAGTCCCCCTCCTCGGAACCAACTCTAGGGGTGTTCTTCGCCGGCACGAGCTCCATTATTTGAACTCTGGCGCGAACATTCGGCTCACCCAGAAGACGCTTCGGGAGGGTGTCAACATGCTTTGTCCCGCAGGTAATTCCGGAGATAGAGACGACCGCAAGCCACGTGAACCCATTGGATCGCACAAAAATTGCTGCAGGATCTTGAACCACAACTGCGGGTTCACCGGGTATGAGTTCGTCCGAATTGGAGGAGTTCAATGACACATCATGTCGACTAAAAGCCCGTACCCGTTTCAGACGATCTCTGGATTCCGAGATTGAAAACCGGCTAGAAAAAATCCGAAGTATTGTTGCCTTGTGCTGCTGTTTATTAGATCCGGGGATAGCGAGATAGGCGTCGTGGACTTTGGCTGCCGAATCAAGACTGGACACCGCTCCTTGAGCCATGTCGTCGATATCAGGTAAGAATGGTGCATCTGGGTCGGCCGCAGTAAATGTGGGCGGCGCTGTCCCAGACGTAAAATCAGGTGCTCGTCCGAGGTCAGATTCATCCGGATCCTCATCTCGCTCGTCAGGGCGTGGCGGAGTGATGAGAACGACTTTGTTCTCGCCAAATGGACAGAAAATATTGAACCCTCCCGTCTTGTGCATCGAGTCGAATGGGGGCTCCAAAAATGCGGCGTGAAGGTCGGCCTCCGCAGCCCGTTTACCGGCCATCCAAGTGGTTCGAGTCGAAACATTTTTGACGCGAGTGTCGCCAACCCAAATCCTAGGACTGATGTGGTCAATTTTGGCAGAAACATCGCCTGCAACCTCGTGCCAAACTGGCAATTTGAGCCGTCGCGGATCACTGGCCCACTCCGGGTGCTCAGCCAGTATGTTGCCGCATTCCATCGCAGCAGTGAGCCGACTGCCCAGTTGATACATGTCGGTATTACTGTCGGATGCGGTTATCGTCCGGACTCCGCCAAATGTTTTTTCGAGCGGATCGGAACCTGGTTGGATAATCCAAAATTTTCCATCAGGGTCCTCGAGCTGTGTTTTCGCGACACAAAAGAAAAGGTTCTTCCCTGCCGTCATGAAGTCGAAATAGGTTTGGGAGGGTACGAATCGGCCTGCTTCCTTGTTATACAGGGCCAACATCAAATGCATGGCGGCACTGATATGAACGAGCTGCTCGTGAAGGGATAGGTTGATATTTGTGTACGCCTCGAGGATGTGGCGATACAGACATCCGAGCAGACGCAGAATGCGGCGGGTATTTTTGAATGTGGGTGTGTCCGTTTCCTTGGCCTCCGGAAGCATCGCAATGGCGCTCAGAAGGTCGTACATGAGCTTCACATTTTGACGGTCGTTGGGGTTGAGAACCTTGTCAATATGGTGTGAACTGTGGCTGCTATCGCGTTGAAGATGCTGTTTGATCAATTCCTGCAAGAGAACGACACCGTCGATGGTGGAAGCAAGAATGCGGATGAGCGTGTTGCGAAGGCGTTTGAGAATATGCTTTATATCGATGTTCCCGATGAGATCATCCTCGCCGCAGTGATAATCGAACAGAGGAAGGTCGCCCGATTTTTTAAATAAGTCGCCGTTCCGGTCGAGCTCGCGGATGAAGGTGAATAAAATGGTTGCATTGCGCCGTTTGTTGTCCCCATCCGATGAGAAGCAGTAGGGCCGCCCGCCAATATGTGCTACCTTCGCTTTCGCAGCACTGAGAGCGGCTTCAAGCAAAATCCGTTGGTCAGTGGCAGCTTCACGTTTGCAAGTTGGCGCCACAAGAAAGGGATGGGCGATATTGCGTACAGGTACGTCCGAGAACGAGCTGATGGCCGCAACTGTGGCCTGCATATTTGCGTCAGCACCGCGGCCCCAAAATATGTTCAACCCCATACCTCGCTGGCGAGATGAACCAAATTCTGTGCGAGGCCTGTATGCAGTTCTTCCGCCTGTCTACGCCTTTGAATTCGAGTTCGTACTGGCCGCTGTGCTCCCTACAGACCCCCAGAATTTTATTGGACCGTGGATCCCAACGCATCCGACCCTCCACCTTGATCTCATCTGTACGAGAGAATGAGTACAGCATTATATGTATGAATCCAAATGACGCTGCCGTACCTATCATGATCTGGAACCCAGGTCCTCGGGAACCATCAGATGGAGGGGGTGAGGATTGGGATATAATGTATCGAGATTCTGAAGCATTTCCTGTGCCGTCGGCGCTCCTGGTGATACTATGAGGGGAACGGTTGCAATATGACGTTTTGCCGTGGAAATTGAAGGTAGACCGAGGCATCGGTGCCCAAGTTCAGCAACGGCATGCCCGCCAAGCTTCAACAGAAGATAAAGCAGCTGGTGGTCTGCTTGGGAGTAGCTTTTAGGGTTGAATGATCCACCGGCGGCGCGTCCGATCTTCTCGATGCAAGTAAAAATGCTATCCCCGTTCTTCCTGCAGTTGGCAACGATGCTGTGAATGCGTGGAATATCACCGCGCCCGACTGCGATCTGCAACCGCGAGTGCGCTGCGAGATGGGTAGCACGAACAAGCAGGGTTTGACTGAGAGTTAGACCCGCAAGTTTCAAGCTGTTAATTTGCTCGTTCTTCTTGCGTAGAAGATTTAGGGCGTCGTCCATTGTGAGATATGCAAAGGTGGTGTTGGGGTGGTTCCCCGTCTCTTTTCGTTCCAGAATACCCTTGACAGCCGGGTGCCGGAGAAGCTTTTCGCACGGATGGCAGACACCAGACTCTTGCGCCCCCCGCTTACATTCGTAAGAACGGATAATCAGTTTCTGCCCGAATTCTACACCCCACGGGAGATCTCGGTGGGCGTTGAGTGTGATTGGATATGAAAGGAACGAGGATTTCCCCTCTTTCAATGGAAGTTCTTGCCCTGGACAGCCGATTGGTATCGTCACAGCTTTGGGCTCGGGTGATCGTTCTCGAGGTGGAGGAGTGGGGATAGAGGGAAGCTCGGCCGAAGTCGTTGCGCCACTACAATGAATAGGTTAGAAATTGAAATATGCCCCCAAAAAAGTTGAATGCAAGTGCGTACAGTAGAAGCATGCCTTGGATAATCCGCTCAATGCGATCTTCCACCATTGCCGCTGAGATATTCAGCGCAAAAAAGCACTTCTCCAGCCAAATTGCAAATGCGTCCATACCCATTTCACCGCGCCGGATGATTTGAGAAATCTCAATAGCATTTCGCGGCCGACCTCCCTCGTACGTTAGTCTATCAAACATGCCGTGGATAATGTCCTCCCAAGCATCCTGGCCAGGCCCAACGAGCGTAATCGGATCAACAGCAAAGGATGCAAGGAGGTCGGATGCGGAAGCAAGGGGAATACCCGAGGGAAGCGTTGAAATCACAACTTGCAGCCGGCGCAGGAGGATGCCCCGTGAGTCTATTGGCGGAGGGTTAATGTCCGAGTCCATTCCCAGGGAGTCGGCATCCACATCAATGATAGCAGAAGAAGAGACGGCAAGAGAGGAGGGCCCGGCAACGGCAGATGAAGAGTCGCCTGCAGTAGAGGAAGATTGGCGGGGTCGGGAAGATCCCCCTCCGAAAAAGCTTGTTATTTGTCGAACTTTTCCAGCGTCTGCAGCAAGTTTCTCCGCCTTTTTGTGGTCTTTGGTGCCTATATGAGTCGTCCAATTGGATTCGCCGGCCTTGCCATACCCGATCCATCTGGCGCACACATCACCGAACCGGGCCGTCTGCCAGTGGCAGGCGGGTCAGAATAAAACATGGTTGAATGGAGATTACATGCCTCCTTTGGATTGACGCCCGACATGCCGTTCTAAAAACGTCCAAGAAGTCGCCCAAAAGCCGCGGCAGATGGAAGGCAGACGTGACGTGGACACCTTTGTTTGGTTTTGTGATACATCAGACTCCCCGCATAACATCGCCCCAGCCTTGGAAGCCGCGAAATATATACTAAATTTTCGACTTTTTTTTTAGATGTGTGTAAAACGCATTTTCGAAGCATTTGGAAAGTTTTTCAAAAAAGTGAAATAAGGGGTCCTGGACCCACCCTACCCTTCGAGGCTGTGTCTCGGCATCTTCCGGTGGCTGCCTCTTGATGCAATCAATCAAGTTCAGCTGATCGTTGCTGATGCGGCATGCCACGAATCGAAGTACTTATCTGACACGCATCTGGCACGTGTAAGCGCTTGGGGATGTATATAAGACAGCCATCCACAGGCTGTGTTAACTTCCCCCCTTCCCTCGAACCTGCCTGATCAGAAATGGTGGGAGCGGAAAATGTAGGAATCTGTGATTCTCCAAATATACTTCTGACTGACCAGTACGTTAACAGGAGACTGTGATTGGAACTCTTGTTGATGAGCATGTGGAGACCTTGGATGTTGAAAACACAGTGAGTAGATAAAATCAAGAACCCCAATCAATCATACTGAGTAGCTTTGCAGGAAGATTTGCATAACTCTGGAGAGGTTTCATTTAGCCAACATGCTACTGTAGCAATGCACTCTGAAAGTGGAGAGTGGACTGAGACAGAAAATCTGGAGCACTTGGTGTGTCCACCATCACATCATTGACCAGAAGTTCAAGGTGATACTAGGAATGGGGAGAAAGAGTCAGAAGACTGCTAGTCTCTTATAAACAGATGCTACAACAATATGGTGCTCGTACCTCGCATGTTGTAGTCTGTCGAAAAGGTTGATGCGTTGATCGCTGGCCGCGTTATTACAAATCACAAAAACAATTCGGATGCTGGTATGCATTCCAGAACAAGTTTTTCACAAATATGAAGTCAAATTAGTATTTATTAGCATAAATTGAGCAATTTTCTCACCCAACTTGTAGCGGCAGAGTCGAAGAACCAGGAGTTTGAACTTTGATGGCTTAATAGATGACAAATCCTGACATAATCTGCTCTTTCTATTCCACGAGAATGGAAGTTGAGAAATAAAAATTTGAAGACACATTTGGGGTCAGACATGGATTCAAATATCCTTTCTCTCTCAAAGTTTGAGGATGGGGGTCCTGGAGGTGCTAAATAGGCATGGCAAAATTTCAAACTCCGACGATTATATAATAACGTGGCCACCAAACACGGTGGCGCGGTTAACAACAGACTAGATTTGCTGTGTGATTCTCATCGGCTGTGCCCGAGACAATTTCAAACATGATATCAGTTGCGAGCTGCCAGTATTATCGTAAAAAAATTCAGAAAAGTGAGGCACTGCGCAAACTAATAAGAGTGTCCATCAGGTGGGGCGGATTTGGCTGAGATTAATATTCCTGGATGCATGTTCCGATTCAATTGCAATGCTTTATATGAGAGAGTTAATTATTCTGGATAGGATCAGTCAATTTAAATTGAATGGTAAGAATTCTGAATTTCTGGTACTCTCAATCACTCAAGATCAAGTAAAAAGACAACAATGATTCCCGACCAGAAGAAGGCCAGTTGTTGAAAGAAAATCAGACTCTTTCAGGTGACTAGCTCAGTTCAAAATCGCTATCGAAGTCACGGCCCAGGATGGTATTGCTGATGACTGTTTTCGCATTTTTTTGTTGATTGTCTGAGCCCCAATCGGCCGAAATATTGATGAGCTGCTGAAGATTTAATCTTCTATGACAAGTACAGAGATGAAGAGCCCGCGGACCTCCAAGTCATGGTGTTTTCGGAAATAAAAAGTGCAAAATGCCGGGATCGAACCGACACAGAAGCAAAAAGATTACATCAGCAAAAGGCGGTGCTTATTGTGTCACAAAATTTGTAGTCTTTCTGACGGTTTTTCTAATGGATTCTGGTGAAGACAGCCACTATTTTCATTACACGGAAAACGATGAGACAAGTAAATCAACCTGCATTCCGATCTGCCTTTGAGTTTTACAAGGGCGATTACATAAGTACTCGTAACAACACTGTCCATCGTTTCCGTGGACTTCCCTGAATTCCCGATAACATTTCACACAGGCTCTCCTGAAATCAGCGCGACCGCCCTATCAGATCGCGGCTTCACTACACAGTGGAACAGCTTTGGGTGACTGGCGACGGAACGGTCAATTGGCGGTTGTGGGACCGCGATTAAGTACCGACCTAATGGTTCCCTGCGTGTTCTCGTGCACTGGCAACGGACCCGCTCCTCGACTAATTTCAAACGCCGCGAGCGTCATTGCCACGCAAGCGAAGAGCGATGCTTCGGCGAGCTCTTTGCCGGGCACACCCGCCGCCCGAACCCGAAGCATAGAGTGCGGGGGTCACGCTGTGCCGGGGTCCCCAGGTGACGCTCCGGTCGAAAGTGGCCGGGCAGGGGTAGATTTCGGGATCATTGAGCATGTTCCTGGGGGATATCAGCTGCCGTAGCCCAGTATTCTGGGAGAACCGAACCATAGCTTGGCAATGACGATTGTGCCTGTCGATCGAGAGTGAATCGTGAAGCGAGGATACTTGGGTTAGCGAATCTTACCTTTGGGAATTAGATAGCCGCCGACGACCGTGTCTTCGAGCGTGGCGTGTGGTACTCCTGGGGAATATGTCTATGTGCGTTCGCGGAAGGTTAAGAATATATAGATCTACCCAGCGGAGCCACGCTGTGCCATCGAAATAGCTCGGTCACGACGGCAGAGACATAGGGGAGCTGTTCGCGGTCAGAATGGGCGGGGAGACGAGTGTCGCCGATTATTGAGTCAATCTCGGCTTGTGCCTTGTGTTGCACATCTGGCGGAATCATAACTTAGAAGGTGGAGCGGCCAGGGAAGGCAGCGAACCTGGAGTGAGAACCATGGCGAGGAAGAACGCGTAGAGAGATGCAGCCGTGGTGTCCGCACCGCCTATTCCACAGTCTGTCTACTACTGATTCTGGCCCAAGGTTGGGGGCGTACCACCATATAAAGAGCTGGCCGTGTACTTGACATCGTTGGCTTCTTCCTGGGTCAGTTCCTCATCTTCCAGAAGACTCGACACAAAACAAATTGACGCTCTTCCGGTGGACTGTATGTAATAAATCATGTGGGAGATAACCCTTGAAGAAGGAAATCGCTTCGGCGTACCATCTGCCGGCGCACGAATGAATACGGCGCCTCGACCATGCTCCTGGTAGCGAGCGCCCAGATGCGCGCTGTCCGTTTGAAAGGTCGAGGAATTCAGGAAGATATAGCATCGCAGGGAACACATCTACTAGAAAGGCGCCTAAGTACATGGATTCAGTTAAGTGGTCGGTCGGTGACGGACTCGATGACTTGCCTGGCGCCGTGGCGGCATTGAAATTGTCGTTACTTTAGCAGCCTGGATGAGCGACACGAATGGGTCCTGGTCTTCCTGGACTTCGATTCCATATGTTATTCGAAGAATAATTCTGCCCGTCAGTCTGCAATGTCAAGGACAGATCAAATGGAAATCGTAAAACTGGTCTTCAATTTCGCAGGTGCTGACTGATGTCGTCTGAATTCGGTCTGGATAAAAGCCGCGTGAGAAATCGACGTGTTTCAGTTTCGACCACCGGTAAATAGTGGTGCATGCTAATGACAGCGTTACTTGTGTGAAAACGGCAGATTTATCAAAGAGACTAACGCGGCTGGAGTCCCTAACAGCTTCGCGAAGTGTTTTCGAAAAGTGCGAAAACGCGCGCCGTAACTAAGTGGACTATTATAAATGCGGAGCGTAGGCAAGTCAAACTAACGGCATTAGTACGAGGGTTTGCGCATAGCCGAGAAGCTCCCCCGCCATGGGAAGCCGTGGACGTGTGCTGAACACGGATCCCTGGCGTCTATTTGTTCCATAGCCGATGCAGAGTTTAGGATCACAATGGGCTGGCCAAGAAGAGTCACAGAGCACATTCCACCTGTGTAGTACTATAAGAAGGAGCGAGATTCCGATGAACCGGCCGTCACGCACCCCATTTAGAGCCCCACTGGGCGAAGGTAAGCCATTCGGTGGCAGTCGGCATGTCGAGAATGTTCTGTCTTGGCAATCGCAAGAAATTCAGGATGGAGGGCAAGAACTCACGCCTATCACCGGCCAACCTGCCGGCCCAGGAGGAAGAATCCGCTGTTGTCCATAGGCCAGTCGGTGCAGGATGACCACGGTTAATAGTAATACACCTGCGAGGGAGGCGAGGATGATCACAGAGGTAGAAGCCATGGCTGGCAACATTGGATTCGCGGCCTTCTTAAGGCTATGCGAGTGCTATAGTTAGAAGGCCAGTCGGAGGAAGCAGCTCCCACGCGTGTGATTCTTCCAAGATTCTTCCGACCATTCTTCACAGCATTGACAGACCCTCGGCCACTCTCTTTGGTCGCCGTCCATGGAAATATTTCAAAGGCATATAAGTATATGTATGATGGTGCACAGGACCCGCAAACTCATCCTCCATGCCTGCCACTCTGGAACTCGGTGCACGCCTCGACAATACGTGCGTAGTATGGTCTCGTTAACTGGTGAACGTGCAATAACATAGCGAGCAGGATGGGCTCCATGCTGCTGGGAGTGGTCGTCAGCGCCGTCTTGTACGGTACCAGTTTACTCCAGTGTCTATTCTATTTCACCCGTCCGTCCCCCGCCATTCCAAATCCGGGAATTTATTCAACTTCCAAGATACAGGATATCACCGCGATCCCTTCTATATCAGAGGCCTGGTATGGCTTGGTTCTGGCCAAATATCCCAGTCATCATTGACCACAGTCCAGGTCACAGCGACGTTGGTGCTCGACAACTTGCACTTGGGTTTAGTCATCCACACAGGTATAGTAATCCAGGCAAATTACTTCACTGTATGTACTGACCGGGATTTTTTCAGTTTATCATTACTTGATATCTAACTACTAGTGGGTTAATTAAATGCCGGCTCGCGACCGTTTCATTCTCTGTAGCCAAAATGAGGTGTTACAGATTATGATCTGGTGAGATTCCAACCATTTGCATTACATATCCCCTGAGGCAATTGATTTTCCTCAGGAGCGTTTCTGTAAGTAATCCGTTCAAGTCCAGATTCTCACGCAGATTCTGATTTTTTTTGCGCAGTTAGAAGCGTTACCCACCGTACTTGAATCCAGTCATCCAGATTAACACTAGATTTCTGATCAGGTGTCCTGACAGGGTGTTACTGCCGCCCTTGTCCAATCGTTCGTAGCCGTGAAATGTGTTGCTCAGGTCCTTGACGTGCCACAGATTCTATGCGTATCGAGTGTGGAAAGGTATGTTCGCGTCGTCTCAAAATTGGCCCGATCTGGATGCTCTTCAGTGAGCCACCACAATGTATTCCTGACCGGACATATACTGGTCCTGGTCCTCGCAACCTCAGGTATACTTCGTCTCGTGCATGCCCCATAAGTCATCTCAGCCATCTTATCTAGCTTGTGGACTGGTAGGTTAAAAATCTCCTAAAGAGATTGGCCTGCTACTCCTAGCTTATATACTACAGAGGTTGGTACGCTAGAATATTCTACATAAATACGAATGTTCCATATTAGTGAGATGATGACTAATCGAACGCGGACCCTCGGGGAAAATCATATATATAGAGCTGTGCTGGAACCAATTCCCAATGCACTAGCCATTGTGCTACCAAGCCTTTCTTCCCTACGAGAGAGAGGTGGGTATATTGATGGAGAGGACTCGTGCTGTGAAAACCGCGCCATTCCATGCTGAGCTTTCCATAGATTACAATAAGGTAGGCCACTCTCAGGAAGGGATTTATGTCGGTGCATAATACTGTGGTCTTAGGGTGATTGATGCTAGCTAACGGACGATGCTTACCGGAAATAGAAAACTAATGCACGCTCTCCTGCCGGAAATTGAGAAAGAAATGCCACAAACTTGGAGCTGAAGATCGCAGGTTAGACTCCGGCCAACTAAAAAACGATGCCTACCGCACTCGGACGCGGCCTTCGGTATTAAAACGCTTCATTCTGCACGGAGGCTGTGCCAAAGCATACTGAGTCAAAACAGAGCGAAAAATCCGTTGCAACGGAAACAGAGTAGGGTGCGCCGCATGCAGTAGTCGCTCACAAAAGTGTGAGTACGCTCCACAAATCCGACGGCGGGGCCCAGGGAAAACCTCCAAGAAGCCAAGGAAAGGTGCCGGCGTCTGCAGTACATCTGCCGCGAATCTAGCTGTTGCAGGCACAAGTGACAGCAGTAGAGATTCAAACGTACCGGATAAACGAAGGAGATACTGAGTTTATTCTATCGACGGATGCCAACGTGGTTGTGGGCCACACTGTTTAGAATCGCCATGGGACTAAAGTTGGATCAGAAATACAATAGTGTTTGATGACAGTTGTGGTCTTTGTGTATACTATGTACACAATACTTTGCTCGCTCGTCATTGTGTACTCATCTATATAAGAATCTAACCTCGTTTGACTTTGGCTAGATAGCCTGATTCGCAGTTGTTATTCCTTCCGGTGGGCCTAAACAGCGCCAACAGATTCTCTGGATCCCTTATACCTGCGGGTGACCAGGAAGGCATTGCGACAGTCTCGGAAAGGGTGGCGCTATTCGATCGTCACCACAAGATTCTGCGCGACAGCATTCAAGGTCGGTGTGGAATTTTAGTACTATGTAGTTCTCATTCGTATCTTTACCGTATGACAAGACATGCCTTCGGTAGTACTCGAGTCGTCAAAGTTAATTTGTGATGTGCAAAAATAAATAGGAGAATCGCTTTCTAGAATAATCGAGGTTTCCCAAAGCGCCAGCCACGTTGGCGATCGCAAACGGGGGCATCTTAAGATACGACCAACCACAAAGCGGGCACCACCGCCTAAACTTTTGAAAAGAGCTGTATAGTTTTAAGTGTATGTAGATTCTGCGTGGATAGACAGATCAATTTCACGTCAAGCTATCGGGCTCACTGTCAAAACAATATTCTCATGCAAGGCCGACATCGAAACCTGTTGTCAACATCAGTCCTGGAAAAGAAGGCTTTAGGCCGGAACTCACATATAAAAATGGCCGTTCAATTAGAGGATAGTTTATGCAACAGCGAAGGCCCGACAGAGGCAAGGAATGTGCAGCACACCTTCGATCGAAAAGAATGCAATGCCCGGAGTCCTACCGCGCGGATCGCGTAGAGCTTCAGGACTCGTCTCGTTTTTTGGATCATGCGAAATTGAATTAGATCGCGTTTACCTCACGACGGACTATGTGCACGTACCCGGGTTTACTGGAGCGTTGAGACTGGACGCATAGGGCGGCAGGTTGCTGATGGGGTGCAGAAATCAAAAGTCAGGCTGTGCTCGGTCGAGTCGTTCAGGCTGCGAGGATTGAGGTTCCGGAAAGACGTTAATTCAACCAAAAGAGGATAAAACGCCCAACCGCAGCGAGGTGTAGTGGACACTGGAGACAGCACCTTGATTGGTTTTGAATGGCGAGTACATATATAAGGTACCAACGGATAACTGGGACGGGCGGAGCGTCCCGAGTCCGTGCCTACAAATATTTCAAGGCCAGCTGAAAGAGTTATAGGAGCGGGGGAGGCACCACAGTAATTAATTGCGTGTCGGGGGCGCTGAATTGGCGGGAGTTCGTGAGTTTTGAGGGCAAAGAGATGAAGCAGGGGAACCGGTTATGGGGACGCTTTATATTCGGTTCAGGATCCGGACGGGGGCCGGGCACCCACGAATGTTTGAATTCTATCTAGTGCAATCCGAAGTAGGTGCACAAATCCCTGTTTTCATGTTTTCAATCGGATGATTTTACTCGCACATCCAGATGCTTGCTTGCCTGTGAATAGAGATCCCATCTGTGTGCTCCTGGCATTTGTATTGAACACCTCGGTCATCGCACTGAGCCCGGAGTCCTCAGCAACAGGGCGGATCAACACTCCTCGGAATCCTATATGCATCCCCGCAGCCTATCCTTTCTAAACAGCATAGCAAAGTACAACTTCGGAGTCCATACCACATTTATTTGCTTCTGAATTGGGCATGCAGAAAGCCGGATTTGCAGAGGCATTGAGACTGATACTTTCAAGGAGGCTTGAAGGATGCAAGCGCCCCACAAACTGCTCCACTCCTGCGAAAACCGCAAGCATTTACCCAAAAAATGACGGAAGTAGCGCGGCAGGCGCAGCATTTTCAGGCCGGCCATGAACTCTCATGGTCTCGATCCACACAGTTTATTCATCAGTTCCATGGCTGAGCATGAACCTCGTTGCAAGTATGGGAGAAAGAGGTGGCCATGTTGGAGGACGATAAATTATACTGGCACGGTTCAAAACTGTATTTCCGACTTCCAAGAATCACTGGTAGTTTAAACATAAACCTGTAGCTAACATGTGGACAGAAATTTGGTTAGGATATTTTTCTCAAGGTATTTGAGATGGCGACGTACCTACGCCTGAGCGAAGGGACGGCTTCGCTCTGGCATGTCTTGTGAGAAACAAGGAGAAATAGACAGACCATGAAAGAGAGAAAATATCTTCGCAGTTATTCTGCTGCAGCACTATCAGTATGGCGCGGATCGGCGAACACGGCGAAATAGCCTAGCCCGTGGTAACAGGTGCAATTCAAGTGGGCTGCATTCCGATTTCCCAGAAATTACTCTCGAATCCAACATCCAAGCCTGGATTGTCGCGGTGCGGAGGTGGTTTCAAGTTTGTGATCAAGTACAATCTTGGAGGTTACATGTATTATGCTACCGGCACTACCGGCACCGCGGCACCCTCACTCAGTCAGTGATACTGGTACTATCTTCGACCGGCTGAATAATGTGAACAGGGGTTGAGGTGTAAAGGGGAGGTCCTGCACACCAATCTCAGCTGGAGGATTCTCGAACGTATGACGGATAAAGAAGCTAGAAGGTTGGCCTAGACTCATTACCAGTCTGCCTGCTACGGCAATAGGTAGTGCAAGCACTATGCCGTAGGCAGACTGGTACAACTCGGGCTCTGCCAAAGGGCTGAGCCTGAGTTTGAAATTTTGAGCAGTGTCAATCGTCGGCATTCACGGTGGCTATGCAGCCTCATCATTTCTCATGTAATTCAGGTGTTTAACGCTCGCTTTCGAAGACCTTGAGTAAAAATCTGAATAGGCAGAATCATGGAGAATGATAATGAGATTCTTATGTTCCTTTGCTGTTTTTGTAACCGAGCTAAATTCAGAGAACCTAGCTAAGAAGAAAAAAAATTCAAACTCCGGGCTCAGCCCTTTGGCACAGCCCGAGTTGTACCAGTCTGCCTACGGCATAGTACTTGCACTAAAATTTTGCCGTCCCTGGCAGACTGGTAACGAGTCTAAGGTTGGCCTGGTTACGAAAGCACAGATTGGTAGTTGAACGTGGAATCGTTACAAGTGTCCCCTGAGATGGTGATTTAGTAAGTACCTGAGGCACTATGTTGCGGCAGATAAGTCATAAGTCTAAGTTGAAACAGGAACCTTACTTCCATGAGTCACTGATTTCAATCCATATACAAGAGCTCAAGAGGAGCATTGTGTAGACGACGGCGAGATTTGATTTCCCGGCCCGAAAATTCAGCCAGAAGCCATTTCTTTGTCAATTGCCCCTGCAAATATCCAAGACTGAGCAGGCGCAACAATCCGAAAGCAGAAATATTCCTCTGTTGCATAAAGCACTGAAATTCAGCCACTTCCTTACCGCCGAATCAAGGGATATTCTAAACCACACCTTTTCAAGTTGCTGTGTTCCATTGGGTCGGGTGTATCGTGATATGTACAGTTTCACACTTCAATCGTCATGAAACTATAATAAAAAATGAAAAATGACTTTATACGGTTCTTACGAAGTTTGGTTGTTGCATTCACAACATCACCCCCACCGGCCTGCCCTCCAGTTTCGCCTACCGGAAAAGTTAAAGTAAGAACAAGTTGGCAGACCTAAAGTACATGTAAGTAAGTCATGTATGAGTAAAGTGAAGTAGGGAAACTCAGTCAGGACAAGATGGGTGTAGATGACTGAGGTGTATAATAGGGGCGTAACTACTGATATATGACAGAAATGACAGAAAATAGATATACAGGGTGAGTCGGGTTTTCAAGGGGTCTCTCCTACAACACAAGTTCCTTGAAAGTCCTGATGCACAGACTGCCCTGCATTATACACAAATATGTGGCGGGATCCATAAGTCTATACTTGGGCTGAAGGGTTATCACTGCTGAGGACCTCGGCCAAGGTTTAATCAGGTTTGTATGATGAAACTGGTCCTTGGTTGTACTGGTACTAGTGCTTGAACATTTGTCAAACTGTCCCCATCGGCGACATCTGATAGGGGATCATTCACTGATGCGCATGATGCGCCTCAGCCGTGGACCGGCCGGTGCCATCAGTTCAAAGATCTTGAAAGAAAACATTATTTTTCTGGTAAGGAACAGGTTATTTTGTGGTATGGTTTTGCTTTAGATCTTGAGAGAACTCAAGCAAAATGTGGACCGCAAGAAAAGAGATCAACACGTGAATCACGGGCATCTTTTGAGATCTTTGAAGATCTTTGAAGATCTTTAGAGATCTTGCAATAACGAATTATTTCCTCCTCTTCTCTGTATTTCTCTGTATTTCTCTCAAGATCTCGAGAAAACAAGCCCTGCACCTCCAAAAAATAGGTTTTGTCCTGTAAGGACCCTCAAAGGATTCTGAAAAATCGACTTTGTAGACTGGCTTGCTATCGAAAATTGGTCATTACAGCATGAAAGGACTTGAAAAATAAAGTATACTGACATTTTAGTTGACCTGATTTGATACTGATTTGAGCTCACACGGAGGCTCCCAAGTTCACCATTTTGGGCGAAAAGGGACAAGAATGCTCCCAAAAAAGCAAAAGTGACCGATTTGCAGTGCCCATTGTGAGCTCAAATCAGTATCAATCAGGTCAACTAAAATGTCAGTATACTTTATTTTTCAAGTCCTTTCATGCTGTAATGACCGATTTTCGATAGCAAGCCAGTCTACAAAGTCGATTTTTCAGAATACCCCAAATATTTTTATTCCGCAACATTGAAGTAGGTATGGTATAGCTTTTTTGATCCAAACCAGCTTAGAACTACTGAATAGACAGGTTTTGCAAAGCCGCACAGAGCCGCATGCGGCTTTTGTGCATTGTGCAAAGCCGCATGCGGCACCGTGCGGCTTTTGGTTCCCTATCCATTATGTATCCAAACCTTGCATACAGTGCTTTGAAAGCCGTCGGTGTTGATTCCGGCATCAGGTGGGAGGATGAAGTGTGGAAAATGGCCTGTTTCGGCAGCATCACGGCCATAGCCGCGCAGCGGCTGTGGCGAAGCCAAATAATGACGTCAAAATGATGCACATAATGTTTGGTAAGTGATTTAACGTACTGCATAGCACCTGCTTTACCCATATTTCATCGAAATGAACATGGATCCACTCATAAATCCTTCAGTTTATCATGTGGCTTTGCACAATGCCCAAAAGCCGCACGCGGCTCTGTGCGGCTTTGCACAACCTGTCTAATGCTCAGGCTGCTCTAATGATTGCGGCGTCAGGTGGGAATGTAGTCTGTTGTTAACCGCGCCACCGTGTATAGGTTGCCGCGTTATTACAAATCATCGGAGTTTCAAATACGTTCCCACGGTGCTTTTTGCCCACACCGTCAGTGCTCCTGCTTCCCCTGGCCTCCCTCACTCTCTGTCACCTGATATGGTATCTATGATTTGCTGGAGCGACCCACAAGGAGGCCATGCCCTCACCAAAACTGTAAAGGAGCGGATTCCGCGGTGGAAGGATGGGCTCGATTCTCAGCCTGTATAGGCGTATCCGAGTCGCAGCAGAATCAGGTAAGGCGGATCTTGGACGGCCAAAACATACTGTGCTGAATGATTATTTGTCTGTAGCTCAATGTCTCCTCGCAGTTCCTTCGTTGAAATGGCCCGAAATCACGACACTCTTCTTCAAGTTCTTGCTCGCAGACGACTTTCTGCGGAATGTCTCCCAACGCTTTTCTTCAGTGCTTTCTCACCCACACGCGATCTGTTTCTCTCCTAGTCAAAGGATTCTGGTTACCCCTACCTCCTAGCTTCTGTCCTTCAAGTTACTATTTTGGCCCGAGAAACACGTTGAGCGAGAGCACAATTGCTGGAATGTCTTTTGGCGCACGTCAGGTCACAGTCAATAACGTTGAGCTCAGATCCATCTTTGGGACGCGCGCTCTGAGCAAGCACGGCAATTCGAAGCGATGTGAAGCCCTCCTCCGCGGAATTGAGCCTTCCAATTTTCTCGCGTTAGTGCCTTCGGTTTATGGCATTCCCCACATTCTCGAGTTCCTTCCATCACGGAGTTACTAGACGCGTCGAGGCTGCGTCGACGTGAACAGGCCGACGTCGAAGGTTGATGCTGGGAAGAGTGCGCGATGGGTCACGGAGCAGCTGATGTGACAATGTGACATAACAATCAATTTTCTTCAAAATCTAAAATACATTCCAGCAAAGTTTCACTATCGTCGCGTCGGTACCAGTGATCCCGACGCTCACGGGCACAATGGGGACTAATTACAATGAACGCGGCAAGAGAGACTTGTTGACTGCTGCGAAGTCCTAAGCGAGACGTGAGAGATTAACGTCACCGGCCATCAAAGTTGCGCGCCATCGTTGGGGGGATAGCGTTTTCTGTTGCGGAACAAACTCCCAAGGGTGCAGCAAAGTAGTTAAGTTACAGGCCAAAATTTCCGGGGCCTGCAACAAATGTAATTTAGGCTACTCCCTTCTGACCACCATGTCGATTTTCAAAACCTGGAAAACTGAGCTCGCTCTGGCACAAAAATGTACAGCACTATGGGGGGTTCTTACCTCCAATACTCCTGGACGCGATTTTGGGAAAACGGCGACCTATTTGGGCCAAACTGGCGATTTTGCAGCATCAGTGTGGACGGCCGAAAACTCGCTCCCCGGACTCCCCGTGCTCGCGGATGGCCACAACCCGGACTCCAACCACCTTTGGGGGATCGCACTATTTAGGAAACCGATGGACGACACATGTGTCGCGGAATTCACCGACGCGGACCTGCTGCAGGTCGTCACATCTGCGACACTCACTGGAGGATCCCTGGCGCATGAAAACTTTCCCGGACGGACCCATGGCCCCTGGATTTCCCGTGGATGTCGTGGATTGGACCCAAATGGACGGACGCGGCCATACTCCTGCGCAGCGGCTGCTTCGCTGGCACCGTCGACGGCGACCGGGCGCATCGGAACGACAGCCGAATTGTTCCGCACATGGCCGATCGTAACGGACCACTCCATTTGGCTGGCCGCAACGATTTATTTGGTGTTGCTTTGTTTCCTGGCGCGTGCGTGGATGTTGGTTTGGCCCTCTATCCAATGTGTACGGCACTTCATTTACGTTCCGTGATTCCGGGGATTTATAGTATGTCCACGCATACTTGCTTATTGGGACTTCCGCCCGCGTACCAGCTGGCCATCCCCTGCGCAAGGTCAAACACCTCAGATTCGATGGCCGCTGGATCAACCACGTCGGGCGGGATGGTTCCTTTGGCCGCCGGAAATTCGGGAACCCTGCGGCATCGCGTTGGTAACGCAAACGGCAGGAATGGCGGACGTAATGGACAGGCCACACATTCCGCCAACGATGTAGTTACTGGTAGCACCGCGACAACACCTCCCGCGGACGTGAAAATCATGTACTGGAATATAAACCACAACTTTACTCTGAAACTGACGAGCGCCGTTTTCCGGAATCTGCTGATGCCGTACGATATCATGTTTTATTCTGAGACTGACATGCTCCCCGGTGAAGAGGATCCAGCGGATGTTCCTCGAGGATATACCCTCGTTTTTCTTCCCCGTAAACCTCGCCTAAGAACCTATCGACGTGGGGGTGGAATTGCCTTACTCATTCGGGACAACATCGAGTTCGTGAAATCGCACCTGAGCTCGCCGGACATCCTGGTCCTTGACCTCGGATCAATGTGGTTAATCGGCGCGTATATCCCTCCAGTAACATCGCGATGGCAAGGGTGGACGGATGTGGAGCCCATTCAAAAACTCTGGGAAACCATCGCCGTATGCGGCCCAAATGAGGACAAACCTGTTTTATTGCTGACGGATATCAACGGTCGAACTGGAAGTAAACAGGTCAATAAATGTGCGGATGCCTGGCCCCGGATTTCGTCCGATGCGAAAAATAACGCGCGCGGTGAATCTATCCTGGAGGAATGCGATAAATATGAATGGCATCTCATTGGAAACGGCTTCCCCCGGCCGTTACACGTCACATCAGCGTATGGGCAAATCCACGGTCGATTACGCCTCGCGTCGGAAGGGTTGTTACCGCTCGTTCGTAGTTTCCACGTGGAATGTCCCACACCGGACCCAAAGAAGGATTGGGTAGACCACACACGTATTTGTGTTACACTTGACGGCGTCGCAATTTCACGGTCCCCATCGACAAATACTACCACATCTCAATCTGTTTCAGATTTCTCGGGCTCGGAAGAGGTCGATAGGCTGTATCACACTGAATGCAAGTCAGACTCCCGACGAAGCATTGGACTCATTGTATGGCCCGGTTCTTTCGCAGTCATCACCGGTACACATTTACGTGGAGGGCGCGGCTCCTGGATCTGTCCGCACAAGGTCCGCTGGTGCTGGGATCTGCTTCAGTATCGGATCAACGTTAAACACTTGCTTTAAAGTTCCTGGCCCGGGAAACCCTACGGCGGATAGAGGACGAATTTTCGCAATCCACGAGGCCCTCCGTAAGGCCGACTCGGATAAAACGCTAGTGATTTATTCCACGTCAAAGCTGATCATCCGCCAGTTGTGCTACGCTGCACCGAAAAAAATGAATCTTGGATGGCCTGGTCCAAACGGCGACATTTTCAAAGCCACGGTCTTACTCTTGGCCGCAAGGCATGGGCAGACAACATTTGTGCACGTAGAATCCAAGTCGAAAAATGACCGAAAACAGGAGGCTTACTCTCTTGCCAAGGCCGCTCTGGAGGTCCCGGAACCAGCCACCCTATTTGAGCCGACTGGAGGGCCAGCCTTATGCCATAATTTGCATTGCCCACTGACGGGTTTGCGCAAGGTGGTCACTGATCTCGATGAAACTTCGCCGGAGGGACCTAAACCATGGAAAAATTGGGAAGACGCCTCTGACCTCAAGACGGATGAAGGCCACCGAGGACGCGCGAAGGTACACGAGTTGCAATCTGGACTCCGTGCCGAACTCCTGGCCTGTAAAAACATCTGGGACTTTGTCCGAAGGCGGACCGATGCACGGCCGAAAAAGGCCAAGGTATCTCTCGATGATCTCGCAAAGGACTTTGAGGATCGCCTTAACTACCCTGCAGTACAACCTGCGACGTTCAATTCGGAGCAACTTGCCTTCAATGCGCACATGGCTCGCGAGCTTGAAACACAACCAACACTGGCAGACAAGACACCGCGGCTTTCCTGCACACGGGACATTACCCTCCAGGACATTGAGTGTCTGAAGCGCCACATAACAGAGCATGGACTGGACACCGCGATTGGGGTCGATGGCTTCTCGTACAAAGATTGCCTGAACATACCAAACGAAAAATTATTGGAGTTTTTCTTATACTGTGTTAGGAATCGTAACATCCCCCAATACTGGCTCACCTCACTCCTGGTTGGAATTCTCAAGAAGGAAAAGGACCCAACGGATCCCAAAGGCTATCGACTTATAGCGTTGGAATGCTGCATGCTAAAAATGCTCACATTGATCATTGACCGTCGCTTACGCGAGGGCGCGGAAGATATCAGGGCCATCCCCAAATCTCAAAATGGGTTCCAGGCACATCTGCGAACGAACGATAGCGCATTTGTCCTCCTTTGCCTCATCGACAAGGCCCGGGAGTTGAAAAAACCGCTATATGTGGCGTACCTCGACCTTAAAAACGCATGTCCAGGCACGGCAGTGATATCAGCAGATGTGATTTAATTTTGACACAAGTTACTGAGCTGGAAATTTTAAATTTTTAGCACAAGTTGCTGTAGAAATAAATTAAATTTTCACACAAGTTGCTGGGGCAGGATTAATCCGAAGCCACAAATTGGCCAAATCACGAGAAGAGCCAAAACCACATCGATGCTGTGAAGGCTGCCAGAAGAGCACGGCAGATATCGACGCTCGTTTCTTGGTTATTTATTCCCAAGATTCTCTACATATGGCCCGCCATGGTCGGCTTTAGTCGTACCTCAGTGATGTATCTCACATAGGCGTGTTTCACAATCGTAACAATCGTAACAACCTTCTTCAGCACCAAAACTGTGCGCACAGAGCCAGCCGGCACAATCTGACATGAATCACATGATTTGAAATTAGGCACACATCTGCTGTATAGGTACCAAGGCCAAAGATATTGATTCAACGGAGTGGTTTTGCGATCACGGTTGTCGGGATAATTCTGGGCAGAGAAATCGTCAACGCACCCGCAAAAACTAGTTGGTAGCTTATGAATCATATTTGTGGACTGTATTGAGCTTTAAACGCGATACATATACATTAAACACTTTGAAGTGGTCAAAATTTAATACTTAAAAAATTCCTCTCGGTCGAGTTGCCATATATGGTAGGTTGGTAAGTATCCCAAAAATCTTCAAATTACCCAAAGCATGTCCACTCTTTGGTCCGAGACGATTCACCCAGAAACGGGCTCAAAACACCTGCTATTTGAATGCACCTCAGGTCACGCTTTTCAAAATGCCAGCTATTTGAATGCACCTCTGTTGTGTCAGGTCATGCTTTTCAAAATGGCAGCCAATTGAATGCAGCTCTATTGTGTCAGGTCATGCTTTTCAAAATGCCTGCCATTTGAATGTAGCTCTATTGTGTCAGGTCCTGCTTTTCAAAATGCCTGCTATTTGAATGCACCTCCGGTCATGCTTTTCAAAATGCCCGCCATTTGAATGCACCTCAGGTCACACAATAGAGCTGCATTCAAATGGCTGGCATTTTGAAAAGCATGACCCGACGCAATAGAGGTGCATTCAAATGGCTAGAGTTTTGAAAAGCGTGACCTGGCGCAATAGAGGTGCATTCAAAGGGCTGCCATTTTGCAAACCATGACCTGACGCAATAGAGCTGCATTCAAATGGCTGGCATAGGGTATGAGCTGGATGTCGAAGAGGGGCATACACTTATCATGAGACTCGCTTATCACATCAATACATTTCGTTCAAGTTCAAGTTGAATCAGCAGAGTGCATGCCCAAATTCAGAGCGTGCTTGGCACTTGTTTCAATGAGCTTCTAGCTGACTCGGCCCTTTTCTCCACGGGCTCGTGGTACACCTTTGGCCTGTCCTGAAGACCGAGAATAAATCAATGATTGCAAGCATTGGAAGTGTGAAGTTCGAACCATGCACTCATACTTCGGGTGCTCTTTGCCAGCCTTTTGTCCCGTGCTCCCACCAACCACCCGTCAAATGATGTTTTACAGCAAAAAGGATGTCCGTTTGATGTGAAAAAGTCTCGTCAAAAGGGTCCTGTCCCAAGTTGTGAGTCTCAGCATGACGACACGAAGATTGCGCCTGATAATAACTGTTGAGGGAAACCGAGTTCCAATTGATGTATGCTGGTCCATTTTCACCATCAAAATGGGACGGGATTAGGGCAACAAAGTTGAGCTATGCAGCTGGAAGACTTGATCTTTTTTTTTTTTTGTAGTCCACTGTCAGAACCTCTACTTGAACTTACAAGGCTTCAACTGGTTCAACTTTAGTTGAAGCCCAGCACCAGGTCAGAAGCCACAGATACAGTCACAGGAAAGGGAGAGGTGTTAAGGAAAATTGACATGGTGGAAGCGTCAGGAGCCAAGGCTGCCCAGAGCAAGGGGCTACCACGATAAGAAATTTCCTTATATGGAAGGGGGGGAGGGGGTCCCTCTCGACCGTGAAAAAAAAGGTTTCATACCAACTTTTGGATTTCGACTGGGACGGTCTAAAAGGACCGCTGGGCAATATTTGGGGTCATGTTTGATGTTCTTCTCCCTCAGACCACGTTTTAAGTTTGTTCGGAAGCTGTTCTGGCTGTCAAAGCACGCTGTGAACTCGCATGAGCATCGTAAGGAACGTAATTTTCGACTTCCTTCTCCCCAAAATCCACTTTCCTTGAGCCTGGTGTAGTGGTTGTTGAGGTAGAAGAGGATAGAGATTACATTATTCCTGCAAGTATCAGACGAGTGGATGAGATGAGATCAGACACAGCCACTCCAAACGTAGTAGCTCATCACGTGGAGTCGGCAATCGACTCACTCAAGTACAGTCCAGAACTCAACAAACATGCTTCAGATCCTTCACTTTGACATAATAACTGCCTTCGAAACCCAAACCTACTGCCCTTGCTGCGTTTTAAGCCCAGAACCGCCGTGGGAACCTTCCAAAAAAAGGGAATTTCCCGATTTGGGAGGGGGGAGCCGTGTCACAGTGCGCGTCACTGCGCGCCGGTGCCGCGTCCATGCGCGTCACTGCCGCGCCTGCCGCATCATTTTTACCAGACCCGAAACCGTGGACTGTGATTGAACGCGTCTGTTGTTTTGCAGCCTAACACTGTATAGATTACTCGTGCACTTCTGCCTGGAGCGAATACACATGCCATTTCGAGCTGCAGAGCGGTTGTCGGGCATTCCATCATGTGTTGTTTTACTCTATTTCCGAGTAAAAATGCCATTTGTTTTCTCTCCCGACCCCAATTTTTTGCTCCAGGACTGCTGCAGGCGTTTTCAACCCTGCTACGCCCCAATTTCAGGTCTGCCGCTGCCCCTCCTTGGTTTGGAGAAGCAGTAGGACCGGGCTGGACTGAGTCGAGGAAATTAAGCCACTGATGTACACAAATCACCTTCTCCCGTTCGCCGCCTTACGTCCACGATGCCAGCGCACAAAGCCTCATTTTTTCTTATTCCTCCCACTGGCTCACTTTCACCTCCCTCCTTCACCTTCGACACCCACAACTCCTTACACACACTCGTTCTTACCGGTCTACCTCGGCCCCGGAACACCTCTCAGTTGCCTTTCAGTAAGCGCTGCTTGTTTTATTTTATTTTATCTCTGGGCTGTGTGCCACTCAGCTTTGCTGAGGCAAACTGCCTGCGGAGCCACCGATAGAGCCTTACCATAGGAACTTCGTGGCTCCACATGCAGCGCTCAGCAAAGTTGCGTGGCGCACCGCACCACTTTATTTTTATCTCGAGCTACTCGTGCGCTTGCTGACGCGTTTTTTCTCTCCTTTTACAGGGACACGACGCCCTGCGGGCGGGGGTGGGGCTGGGGATGTCGCGTGTGACACGCAGTAGCGCGCGATTCTCCCCCTATGAACTAGATCTCGTCGGCCTCCTCCCGCTCCATACCCGTCCCTGCGAAGTCGTGCGCACCTCCGCCTCGCTCGATAACTTGCTCCGGACAACTCGTGCGCGGCGGACGCTCACGCAGCGGAGTTGGATGCTCGCGCTGCCCGTCAGGAGGCACTGGGATGGGAAGCGATGGATCCCTCCTGCAACGATCTCGACCTCACGAATGAATGGGACGATCTCGTGGCGGTCAATTCGCGCACACCCTCTCCGTTTTCCCCCACACCCTCCTCCCCGTCATCCTCCTGTCCTCCGTTACTGCCCCCTTCTTGGTCCCATTCACCGCCTCCATCCCCGGGCCCTTCCACCACCGTTCCTCTTCCTGGCGCGAACCGCAAGCAACGGAACAGGGATGCCTTCAAGACGCGTTGGAAGGGAAAGCGCCAACGAGAACGCACCGCGGCTGCGGGGCCTTACGCGCGCCGCATCGACGTTCGCCGCTCCCAGGACCATCGCCAGCTGCCGTCCCATACGGTCGACGTTGATTCCGTCGACCAGCTGGTGGTGGTTCGTGGGTGGGACACCGTGACGAGGGTCGCTCGGGGAAGTTGTTTACGGTGCAGGAATTGCTCGATGAGGGGTGCGAGTTGATACATTGGAATGGCCGGTGGGTTTGTTCCCCCTCGCTCTTCATGCCTTTCTGACACCATTTCTTGTAGCGACCCCAAGCTCATCCTGGATGACAAGGGACGAATCATCGGGGTGCTTCTGGGCACTCCGGAGGATCCAGAATGGCCCGAAGTCATCAAGGACGCGATCAAGGAGCTTCTGCGTGCGCGCCGAAGAGCGAAACAATATGGTTCATGGAATCCTGGGTCCACCTTCCACCGCCGAGGCTGGTACCTCCCATTGACATGTGGGATATCGTTCGGCGGCGGCCAGATCGTGAGCCCCGTACCACCACACCCACATTCCATGCTCACCGCTGTCTGCAGCGACCAGGAAACCTCGTCAACAGTCGTCGCCTACGCTGAATCATCAGGTGGCTTCTGCGGAGCAAGAGCTTACGCCGTATCGCCGGGTTTCAATCGAGTGCGTCGCTCGATGTCCAGCTTTACTAACATTGCTAATTTTTTCGTAGGTGGTCTCGCGTTTTATGCACCGAAACTGTATCGCTTTCTATGCGACACACTCCGGGGCATCTTCGAACGCCAACCGGCACTTGCTCACAACTTTGTCAACTCTGTCTTCCCCGCCGCAGCGTTCAACTGTGGGCCCGACGCTTTCACCATCGAGCATCTCGACTGGCTGAACCTCAGCCACGGCCTTTGCGGCATCACCTGCGGTGGGGACTTCAATCCGATCCTCGGCGACCACATCCACACGCGTCTGCTGATCGAGTTTCCCGGTGGCGCTTCGATACTGCTCCCTTCCGGCTGCGTAGACCATGGCAACACCCCCATTCAACCGGGCGAGTCCCGCCATTCCTTCACACAGTACGCCGCGGGGGCCTTTTCAGTTGGGCAGCTTATGGTCATCAATCTGCGAAATCTCTTTTAGCGACCAAGGGTGGTAAGGCTCTGTGCGACTCTATCGACAGTGTTCCTGGTTCACGCTGGGAGGAGGGTATTAGCATGTTTTCGAAGTATGATGAATTAGCTGCTGATCGTGAGATGATATTTGGGTCGCGAGTGTGATATCATGTCGTTTATAGTACATACGACAATAAAACTGTTCATTTACTCGAATTTACTTGCAGTTAGACGGAGCCTCCGAATTCTGACCTCCCTGTCGCAATTCTCAGCGGATTTTCCCGAAAGTAGGCGCGTTCGAAAGCGGGTAAGCGGGGCTTTCATACTGTACCCTACTCACCAGGTAAATTACGTAATTTCGATGTTTCAAAATTCCGGCTGTCTGGTTTGAACCAGACACGGCAACCACTGTTTCTCCATGACCAGGCTGCCGATTGGGATGAATCCGGGTGATTATAAAAGCTGAAATCGGGGCAAAGCTCTCGGATATTTGAGATTTTGGTTTATCCTCAAGGCAACCTGCTAGGAATGAATATTCAGTGGCAATCAGTAAATACATTCTTGTGGGTGCCCATCATGTGTGTTTCATTCCAGAGCAGTGGAATATTGGTTGCCCAGATATATGCTTTCAGAATCACCTGGATTCGTGGGATTCGGTCAAGAGGTGATGGAGATATGGCCGTTGCCGCATCTGGTTCGAACCAGACAGCCGGAATTTTGAAGCATCGAAATTACGTAATTTACGCTTACCCGCTTTCGAACGCGCCTACTTTCGGGAAAATCCGCTGAGAATTGGATGAGAAATGAGCTCGGCAATCTGGCACCTCAAAACCACTCTTCTTTCATTTATTTTTAGATAGTGTCATTAGTTCTGCCAACAGCAGTAAATTGAATGCAGCTCTATTGTGTCAGGTCATGCTTTTCAAAATGCCTGCCATTTGAATGCAGCTCGATTGCGTCAGGTCATACTTTTCCAAATGCCTGCCATTTGAATGCACCTCTATTGTGTCAGGTCATGCTTTTCAAAATGCCAGCCATTTCAATGAACCAAGTGAGCGATCTTTGGATTGCGGACCTGTTCTTCATTGCTCACCTCTTGATTCAAATGGCGGGCATTTTGAAAAGTCTGACCTGATGCAATATGGTTGGATCCAAATGGTTGCCATTTTGATAAGCATGACCTGGTGCAATAGAGGTGCATTCAAATGGCTGCCATTTTGAATAGCATAACCTGGTGCAATGGAGGTGCATTCAAAGGGCTGGCATTTTGAAAAGCATAACTTCACACAATAGAGCTGCATTCAATTTCAAATGCCTGCCATTTTGAAAAGCATGACCTGACACAATAGAGCTGCATTGAAATGGCTGGCATTTTGAAAAGCATAACCTGGTGCAACGGAGGTGCTTTCAAAGGGCTGGCATTTTGAAAGCATAACTTTACACAATAGAGCTGCATTCAATTTCAAATGGCTGGCATTTTGAAAAGCATGACCTGACACAATAGAGCTGCATTCAAATGACTGGCATTTTGAAAAGCATAACCTGGCGCAATAGAGGCGCATTCAAATGGCTGCCATTTTGAAAAGCATGACCTGGTGCAATGGAGGTGCAGTCAAATGGCTGCCATTTTGAAAAGCATGACCTGGTGCTAATGTTGCCGCGACTCCAAAGTCGAGTCGTCTGGGAGTCGAGTCAATACAAGTCGCTTGACTCGACTCAACCTCCTGAGTTGAGTCGAACTGGATCGACTCAAGTCAACTTCAGGTCGACTTAGTCGGTGAAATCGAGGGTGTTTTCTTCCTGATTGCCTCAGTAGGCTGTAGGATAATGTCGAGCTCTCAGGGAGGGTTGGGGTAGTCGGAAAAATTGTTGTTTGTCCCAGTACACATTCCCCACATCGCTGGATAATTATATTGAGCACCCCAAGGTGCTAAAAGCACTCAGGTGCGACTATTTGGACCCAAGGGTGTATTGATCAGTAACAAAATATTAACCTATGTTCAGGTTCAGTTCCCCAATGGTTACAACGGTGGAGTGGTTAATGCTTTGCCTGTCAAAAATCTAGTTCAGTCCCCGGTGCAGTCAATCCTTTGTTTTTGCTTTGAACCAAATCTTCGGTTAATTTTAAGAAAGCCTATGTAGTGATTTTCTGTCCCTGAGGGACACGGAAAAGGTACATAGGCTACTTGAAAATTGCCTGCCATGTCACTTGACTCAATGACCACTGGAAGATTTGTGTGTGCACAAATCTTCCAGTGGTGCACACACAAATCTTCCAGTGGTGATTGTGTCATCTGACATTCTTACTGACATGGCAGAAGGCAGAGAGAGATTACTATTGCAATTTAACACAACAAGTGAAGGACGACCTGCAAAAACCAGCTCCAACAATCGTGAATGTGAATATTAATCAAGTGTGAAGCAATGATAGTAAATTTAAACAGATAAATTCCAACCTACAGGCAGTCACTATCCGCAATGTCCTGCGCACTATGCATTGAGAGACACAACGTCCTAGATCAGATCGCGATCACTCCTACAGAGCCTCACCCGTCCGAAATGACGTGGGGTGCCAAATAGAATTATCCCACATTGCTGAGCTGCTTGCACTCTGATCATCCACAATCAACTAATGCCAATCACAAGAAGATAAAACACTGCTCGATTACATACATGAGAGCAAAAACATAAATCTGAGCTAACTTGAAGTGAAGTAATTCATATCAGTATGCATCACATCTCCTCCGGCATTTCAGGAAATGCAGCGTCAGCAAAGTCTAAGCTATCCAAAACTTCTTTCCGGATTTTTTCCTCCTAGCCAATCTTCTTCGCGGCAATTGGGGCAGATTGCCAATCTGCCAGGAAGTTGAGCCGAGATTTCTTGTATGTGAATTGAGCATCTGCAACGCTTCCA
This sequence comes from Mycena leptocephala, assembly GCA_029378395.1. NCBI lineage: Eukaryota > Fungi > Basidiomycota > Agaricomycetes > Agaricales > Mycenaceae > Mycena > Mycena leptocephala. The sequence goes on along the minus strand of JARJLF010000333.1, from coordinate 56,069 downwards.
TCAACATAGGGTTAATACGGTTCCGTTGTTTGTTGTCAGTCTCAGCTGATGACAAGAAAACTCGTTCTGATGGAGCAGAGGTTACTTGGATTGGGCGAAAGTCAAGGAAAAGGCGATTTCTGTAGAACAACAGGAGCCATTAAATTATTTTGAAGAGAAATAGAGCAAAAGGACTTACTACTAACTGATCATATCGGTGGAAGCCCTTGGAGGAATCGAACTGCGGATGTAATTCTTCCAACCAGGCTGCACCTCGTGAGCTGCCCATTTCATTTGAAAAATCGAGAGATTGTTGTGCATTGCGATAATCCTCAGTAGCAAGAGCGAGAGCACCAGCGGCAGCGCCAGGGCCTCGTGTTCCAGAGGGTTGGCGAGAACCGGGCTGCGATGATGGGCCGGGGCCGGAGCCTGATCCTGCAGGGGAACTGGAGCGTGAGCCTGCAGATTCAGCGTTTTCATTCCAGTAAGCCTTGAGCTGTGAATTATTTCAGTATATTTACAGCTCTTTGCAGAACTTAGGGTGTGGCCCATTTCTTTTTTTTTGGTCAAATTTTACCAGAATGCTTATTGTGGGCTCATTTCTGAACTGTTTGCCTTGGAAGTAGGTTCATTCAATTTGTATGGCAAAGGCGCAGGGCATGGCCGTTTCCCTCTCAAATTCAACACTGAAAGTTTATTTTTGCGATAAAAAGTTAGAAAGCAAAGGATCTACAGTACATCTACAATCAGAGCTTCCAATAACTGAACTGTGGGTGAGATCAATCTCTAAATTGTAGAGACAAATGACATGATCTCCATGTACAGTAACTCTAAGGGAAAGCAATTGAGTCAATCATTGGTGGCGTCCATGGTTCCGACTCACCCGTCAATTCTTCTTGGGAGATATCGTCTTTTACATCACACATTGAGAATGGATCTGACTCGCCGGTGACTTCTTCCTGAGAAAACCCTGCAACATACGGATGCTGCAATGCCTTGTCCGCTGTTAGCCGTTTCTCTGGGTTGAACACCTGACATCTGCGTTGAATTTCCTGTTCAAACACGGCATTGTGTACCTCACTCACCAGGGTATTCGACAGGAAATCGATCAAGTCCTCTGATGCGTGGGGGAACAGGTTGCAGAAAGGCACCCCCTTACACATGACAAGTGTGCCCATATATCTCAGTGACAGGTTTGTCGTAATTGCATAAAGCTCGTCCAAGGTGGGTGTGCCTAGGAATAAATATCCTGGGAATTCGGAGCAGCATCCTCAACGTACCTAGCATATTCAGAATTAAGTTTAGTTGATTTTGATAGTCCTTTCCCGGGAACAGGGGGCGGCCGATTAACAATTCCGCTAAAATGCATCCGACGGACCATATGTCAATTGCCTATTATGGCCTAGGTGTGCTGCTAAATATCAAAATGTAGAGATGGACCTCGGTGTACATCCCGGGCGACAACATTATCTCAGGAGTATACCACCGAGTTACCACGTATTGTGTCATGAACAGGGCATCGTCGAAGGTCGTGGCCAAGCCGAAATCGCACACTTTCAGGTCCCAGTTTGCATTCAGGAGGATATTGCTGGGTTTGAGATCACGGTGCACAATGCCGGCGTTGTGCATCCACTTGACAGCGCTCATGATTTGGAAAACCAAATACTGGATAGATATCATGAAGCGCTCATAATATCATATGAATGCACCTACTCGATGGTGACTTTCGGTAAGACTCTGAGTCTGAATGACAGAGTGAAGATCTGTGTCCATGAACTCTTGGATAACTGGCCAACAGTGAGTAAAAACATTGCAGGTTGAGAATGCTTCCCGACAGTAGATTTCGCTGAAAGACTCCCGCGTGACAGGCTTAATGAGATCCACAAGTCCGATGATCTGAGAAAACCATGAACCAAGGCTGTGATGCTGAAAGAGGCAAATGACGTTTCTATGAGGGTAGACCTCGGTAAAGAATTTGAGCAGCCTAAGTTCTCGGAGAGTTCGGAGGCACAACAATCAAAGGTGCGAATCTTTTTGATGGCGACTTTACGGCGGCTGGGTCTGTGCAGCGCAGCCACGACTGTCTCATAGGCTCCTTCCCCGATGGGATGAAGGGTTTGATAGTTGTTGGCTACAATGAAACTCGTCAGTACCACTTGAGTCTGGCAGAAATGCAAGTCACCAATATTGAACGGCCAATCCTGGGACTCCTGGAGACTCATCCGGTTTATTATTCAACTCTGGGGCCGGCCAGTGAGGATACAACTCCCGAAATCTGGGCTATATAAGAAAGCACGGCATACATATTGTCCCCGGGAATCCCGGTGTTCAATAAGATAGGCATAGGCAATCCCGGGTACACTACATTTTGCGAGGTCTTGAAGATTTTATTGGAGGGCATTGGAGATTTTTTCTGGTTCCCCTTGCCGACGTTCTACATTCACTTATAAGATAGGCATAGGCAATCCCGGGTACACTACATTTTGCGAGGTCTTGAAGATTTTATTGGAGGGTATTGGAGATTTTTTTTTCTGGTTCCCCTTGCCGACGTTCCATATTCACTTCATTCGGACGCAACATAACGTGGACGGCAATCTCTACGGACTGGTAACCAATATATTGATCGGAGACGCGTCGCGTCTCTATTTCACAGCCTGCATTCAGTGCAGTGCTTGAAACTTGTTAGATGCCCTAGGTATCTTAGAGTCCGAGACTATATTTAGAACCCTTCAAGCATAAGTATGGTGGTGCCGACACCCGTGTTTCCTTTGGTGTCCACCTCTGCGGTCATAGCAGACATCGATGCGGCCGACAATCGGGCACAAAGCCGTATCTGGCTGACCGTGAGCCATATTCATTCACTTGTTTTCTGTTTTTCGGCGCCCAGGTTGATCATCGTCTCCTTTCTCCTTTCTCCTTTCACCCCCTTCCCTTTCCCTTTCTTCGTTGTGATATGGGGGCTTTCCTCCTCCATTGTCGGAAGGCGTTCGGGAAGCTGGTCTGAACGCCGTGCCCCTCTACGGACTGGTCGCGCCTTCACGATCCCGCACTCTAACCGCCACCCGTACCACTTCGTGGCGTCCGATGCTACCGCGGAAAATCCGGCAAGTCTGTCGATTCAGATTCTTTCTGTGCCTTCCTCATTAAGCGGGAGGTCTCCCAAGGGATTCATTCTTAACGAAACAGTTGCAATCCATTGGCACCATTTGATGCCGGTTCTCGAAACGGAATTGCTGGGGGATAGCCAGCGGAATTTCCAGCAAGTCTGTCGATTCAGATTTCTTTTCCATGCCTCCCTCATTAAGCGGGAGGTCTCCCAAGGGATTCATTCTTAACTAAACAGTTGCAATCGCAGGCCACGGGAAACGTTGAGTCCATCCCAAGCCACAAAGCAGTCATAGGAGCACTAGCTTGACCTTCGGGAGGGCTATCTCACAATCGTCGGGGGTGTCGTAGAAGACCCGGGATTGTTCTGTTAGCAAGAGATTCGGTTTGACTTCACCACGCGCTTCGTGCGCGTACCCGACACCAATTGCCACTACCTCGCGTTGGGCACCCCGCATCCCCACTCGATACACTGACTCTGACGAGTCGGATTCATACCATTCCCCATCTGAGACCCCATCACCCCGTACTCCCACACAACTGTCTACACCTCCATCCCTAAATTTTCATACCCACACACTCAACATGTCGTCCAAAGTTGTTCTTGCCACTCTACCACCCTTCTTCGATGGGAGCAAGTCCAAGTGGAATAATTTCCACGACTCCCTATCCACCTATATTGCCGCCTACGACACAGACCTTGACACTGACAAGAAGGTGTCAGAAAGTGAAGGGTGGAAACGACCACCGGCCTCCGGTCCCGGACTTGCCTCTATATAATTGCGCCGTATCGTGCCTAATGTCCCTCAGTCTTGTCACTTACGACGACTGAGGGGTACGTGTATTGGCTTGTTTCTTTTACTTTATTACTTACATGTCCATAGTATCGCGCTCTCGCGCTCTTAGGTACTACTAATTTAGTCTTGTCACTTACGACGACCGAGGGTATCGCGCTCTCGCGCTCTTAGATTTCTGATAGAAGGTCTTTTTCACAATCTCCTTTCTATGCAAGGAGGATGGTTCGGATTGCACGGCTACAGATTGGGTTCGGAATTGGAAGAAGAAGACATTTGTTAACTCTGCACTTTCCACAACCTACACCTTTGACCAGCTTGTTGTTGAGTTGGAGGCTGCGTTCAAGGATCAAAACCTTGCGCAACTGGCACATCTGAAATTGACAACCACACGTCAAGGAAAGATGTCGCTGGTACGAGTTCTTCCAGCATTTCGAACTCAATGCGGAACAGGCCGGGTATTCACCAAATTCTTCCACCACGGGTTACAATACATTTTTGGTGGAACTCCTCGAGGATCTCTTCAATCACGAGATTATATCGCAGATTTATATGGGAGGTGTTGCATTGCCCACCACCTATAAAGACTTCAAAACCTGTCTGATTCAAATCGACGGAAATCTGCAGAGAGAGAGGATTCGCCGAAGCCGTCGTGGCCCTCTCATTCCTCCCCGGGCACCAACCACTACAGTCCCGGAAGTGAAGGTTGTGGGATCAGTCCCAAACCTTTCGAAATCACTCGCGGATGGGCCGGTGGCAATGGATGTGGACAAACAGTGTCAGAAAGGCAGGCCCTTCATATGCTACAACTGTGGCAAGCCAGGCCACATGAAATGGGAGTGTCCAGAACCTCCCAAACAGAGATTCAATCTGAGAGCGATGTGTGCCCAGATTGACCAGGAGGACACAGAGAGCGAAGTGCTGAAGGCCCTTGCGCCAAACTTCGCGAGCGGGGTTTTTTAAAGCGGCCCGTGCCTAGTCAACTACGACCTTTATACATTTCTGGACACTCTGTTTCCCATCCAAAGACGTACTTATTTCTGGGTGTTGCATGTTCACACCCTTGGGAACCTTTTCCATTTGCCGCTGAAGCATACCAACATAAGGTTGGCGGCACATTAACCCCACACTACGACACTTTAGCGGCCTATCAAGTAAGGCAATTCAGCCCCTCACAAGTCAGACTTAACATAGGCTCATTCTGTCATGGCAGGAAGGGAAGGGAGGAAGTGGATTGTGGAAAACAAGCAATATCTGCGAGACGCAAGCCCCTAACTGTCTCAAAAGCAAAGAAGTGTTGGCTCGGCTAACTAAATGGACCGGTAGTTTGGCGATCGAGGCTTCGAGACTTCGCCGATCACGTCGATCGGCATTTGCCGGCGTGACGCGGTAGGAAGCAGAAGGCACGATCAAACAGATTGGAACTGGAACTGGAACTGGAGTTCTATTTACGCCGTACCTGGCCATAGTGGTACGGATTGGCAAACTCTCAATCTCAGGATACATCAAAACACACTGCACCAGGACTGAAAACCGCGCGCTGAACACCGCGACACACTATCGGCCTCTATCGGCAAATGGGCCCGAAACTGTGAATCACACGTTGGACAGCAATTTATATCCTGAGTCTTACCGGGTAACCGAGATCTCGGTGATCGGCCGATTTGGGAATTACTCGGCACCTGTTCCATCTCAAGACTCATTTGCTATGTCATCGCAAGAAAAGCAGGACCTTAGTCCACTTGTTTTGCCTGCGCCCAGGGAAACATGAATATGGATCTAAACGAGTCTCTTCTGACTCCTATACACGTCTCGCAATTGGCTGAATATAGCGCTGCCCATGAGTACGATGTTGGTGCACGAACTCTGGTCGGTCTAAAAGGTGCTGTTAAACTCTTCACCGGGTTTCCTTGTTTCTAATTCCTGACCGCGGGTCGAACAGGCTATGTGTTTGATGTCACGGCTATAAAGAAATCATTTGGACCAAACGGAAAATTCCAAACATATCCTTTCAAGGACATTTCGTATGCGTTAACGAAGTATAGCAATTTGGAAGAGGATGCTGCAGTGGTGGGATATGCCAGCCTCTCGCCAAAAGCATTAGAGATGTTGGACAATTGGGTCCAGCTTTTCTTGTGCGTGCAGTTTGTACTGCAAGCTGAACACATTTACTTATTGGTGGCATTAGGAAGCGCTTCGAAGTGGTGGGTGAATTAACAGGTACAAATGCTGCGTAGTTTACAAGATTTCGCCCTGTTGAATGCCGCGTGCAATTTCCAATGCCCTCACCCAAACCATCCTGCGTACATTCATGCTCTGAGAGAATAAATCGACTGATGCGTTGAGGTGCTCGTCGAGAAGCTGTAGCTGCGCCGGTGTGAATGGACAGCCGGGAGGGTCGCAAAGAACCTCCGAGAGATTTGCCGGAGTGCTTGCCGAGGCAAAGGGATCGTTGGTGGCGTGTTGGTGAGGATTATGTTCAAAGAGGTGAGCGATAAGCTCAGGCTCGTTATTTACCTCCCAATCGATGCCATACTCATTAATGTCCTCGATCTCCTCCTCCGCCGGTGTCCAAAATGACGAGATGCCGCGCGGCCCCTTACGAAGCATACCAAAGAGAAACAGGTCTCGCGGGCTGCGTTCACGCTGGCGACGAACAGTGGGCTGATTCGAGTTCCATGCTTCTGCCCAGTCTTGTGCATCACGATTGACAGACGCGAGGAAAAGGTGGTGAAGGAGCCAGATATGGCCCGGGCGAGTGGGATTGAGACCATGGTTGGTCTCAAGATCGAGGAAAAATACTTTCCATTTTCTGCCAAATCCATGGGTGACGTCATACCAAAGACGTTCGATGCGAGTGTTATGAACACTTCTAAGGGTACGTGAGTTCCGACCATCGAATTGGAGAGAGAGAAAAACATTACCGCCCCCAGATAAACGACCCCCGGCCAGTCCCATTCGTCTCGGGAAGAGGGAGAAATGGGGGGTGTAGGTGGTTTTCCAGCTTCCCTGGGCTGTAGTACGTGAGCAATGGGCGAAATATGGCACACCGGTCCGATCGCCGAAAAGGGCATGATATTCCGGCTCTTCCGGCCGACCACCTCTTGCTGTGGAGCTGCTCTCGGGCTTGACGCTTCGCGGTAACCTGAAGATATCAGAGATATGTCAATATTGCCCTTGTCAAACGAGTCCATCCGAAAACATTTTTTCTCCATTCCTCAGCCTTCTCAGGCTTACCGTTCTCAATGCGCCTTTTGAGAACCTCGATCTGCGTTGTTAATTTGGTAATTTCCTGTAAAAAAAAAATCAGCAGGGAAGACATGTCACCAGCACTTACTGTCGCCAAATCGATTTCCACACCCTTTTCGTCAAATGGGATCTAGGAAAGTTCCCATATCGAACATCATAGAACGCGACGGTTTCACATACTGTATTTTTTCGTTCAAATCGACACCGGGTGTGACGCGTGACCCGGTTGAACCAATTCGACATTTCGACACCAGCCAAAAATTTGCGTGACCGCCCGGAAAATTTCGGTATTCCAGAGGAAAATTTTCATTTTTGGCTCCTTTTGGGCCCATGTCACGGCCAGGAAATTGGACAAACGCCTCCGTGACCCGTGACCCATGCCAGATTTCGCTATCGACACCGGGGTCCGTGACGCGTGACTGTCGATTTGAACGAAAAAATACAGTACATCGGTGCCGGGTCGCCCGCAAGATACAGACGCGTTGCCCGCAAGATAAAGTCGCCCGCAAAAACTTTTTTTCACACTTCGGCGGGACATGTTAGAGTACCTGTTTATAAATGTATGCCAACCACTAAATTACAAATAAAGCCCGTAGGCAAGAAGGAAAGGAGTGCGAGTGACCAAATCCACGCGTTGAAAGAATATAAATGCTGAAATGCGAGTTCAACCCTGTTGAGAAGACCCTAGATGGAGAGTAAATGACGCAAGTGACACATGCACATGAATACACCTCGGCTTTGCACTAAACTGAAGGTACGCGATGTCTTACCGGAAATACACTATAGGATAAATATATATGTTCATTCGCTTGAGGCTTAAATGTCTTTTGCTTCGTTGTTGGAACCGCCTGAAGCATGGTTCTTCTGATAAGTTGAGGCTACATATTCTGGTGAAGGCAAATTGGCGTAATGAGATGAATTAAAAGCAACAAGCTCCGAGTGCTACAACAACAGATCAACAGTCTTCCCTATTTGAAATAAATCTAGCCCGCCATGTGAGGCGTGAAATATCTTGCAAGTACAATCACAGGAAAGCATGCTATGCACCTAATTTTGTTGACATCCCGCTGTTCGGCGATCTCGGAGATGTTCAATTTTGCGTAATTATGGCTTCCGAACAAGAAAGTGTACCACCTATTTGAAGGGCTTCAACATACACCTGAAGCGAGCCACATTCCTGGTGTGCGTGCGCCGGTAGAGGTGCGTCGCCACGCAGGCTCTATATGAATACCAGAGGCAGAGGGAGAGGCCTCGCAATTTCCGACGTGATGTTTGCTGAATAACTTCTTCAACGCATGTTGGGAAGCCGCAACATGACGCTCCTTACTTTGGCAGCCAGAACGTCGACCCACATTCATCAGGATTGGGTCGTCTAGCGAAGTTGGCTCCCATCACCATCGAACCTCTGAATGGCAGTGAATGTCAACTCCAATTTCATCAGTTATTGGACACAACATATTGATGAACATCCCGATAATGTCCAATGAGGGGCTTTCAGGCCCCTGAGGAGGGCCTCAGAAGAAAAAAAATCAAAGAGATAGTTTTGTTCAGAATTGCCCTGGCTATGTCCCCAGAGGGTCGGACTCGAGAAAAGGATTGGAACGATTTCGGCCCCATGCCGCCCAATATATCACTGTGGAGAGAAGTCGCAGTCGGATCAAGTGCCCAAAAGCACTTGGTCTGAGTGTTATAAACCACTCAGACTGATTGAAACAACACCCTTGGAACGACTGCATGAACCCACTTGTATTTCGGCCATTTCGGCAGTCGGTCCAAGGGTATAGTCGCAGTCGATCTGAGTGTGCGCGGGCAATCGATTTTAGGGTTTCGTGGCAGCTATCCTCCCGAGGTATCGCGCACTGCCATCAGTATCGAGCATTCTCGACTCAAGCCCTGAAGACCAATTGATTACAGTCGTTGTGTCCAATGGTCTGGTAAGTTCAACTTTACGTCTGAGTTCAGTACTGATTAACATATGCTCAGTGGATTACGTTTGATCGAAAAACGTGACTTTCGCGATTTACTGCTAATGCTACGCGAGTCATTAGGGTGTTTCAGAATTAGAATTTGGGGCTCAACTTACGCCCCAACTCGTGCCCCCAACTTTCATCAAGTTGAGGCACAAGTTGGGGCACGAAATCGGAGTTGGATGTCAAGTCGTGCATAAGAGCTCAACTTGACATCCAACTTGTGCCCCAACTTGATGCCCCAACTCGGTGCCTCAACTTCGGCTAATCTGGTTCTCGGCTTGCTTCGCATCTTTTCGTGGTACGCGGCCTCGACCTTGCCTCAACTTCGAAGTTGCGAGAGAAAAAACTTGCTTAGGTGTTTCACGATTAACTCCCCAACTTTTGCTTCAACTTAGGTCAAGTTGAGGTCAAGTTGGGGTCGGAGTTAGGGCACAAGTTGGGCTCAAAGTTTCAATTCTGAAACACCCTATTGCAAGACGGAGATATTCCACACTGGACAAAGCTTCGGACTCTGATTGTGGAGTCTTCGCTCAAGTACTATGATAAGGTTAAGATTGACCTCAAAGTGAGTCTGCTTCACTCCAAATCTTCTGATTCTAGGACTGAATTTACCATAGACTCGCTTGGGAAATTTCTTTCACTGTTGATATTTTCTCAAAAAGGCAAATGCTGGTTGAATTGAGTCATTTGTGGCCGATTCTTGACCTAAATGTGAATTCCTGGCAAAACTGAATGTGGGAAGCTCATTTTGAAATTTGGGGTATACAGATTACCCAAATATGTCCAAAGTCGATTGTCATCGCGCTTCAAGATGGAAATATATTACTCAGCGTGAGTTAGTTTGCGGGGGCCAGATTAATTCTACAATCGCCTTCACCGAGCTCTGTGAATTAAAAGTGCCTCCCACTCCGAGTCTTTCCCTTGGGGAACTCCGGAATTTTCTCCACCGCTCCGGGGGATGGTGATCTGTCAGTGTACACCCAGTGTCGAGCTAACATGTCACAGTTATTGAACGGCCCAATCTGAAGAGAGGGACACCACTGTACCTCGGGGATGCTGTTTCATACGATTACCACTCTTGTGCTTTGAATGGGAACCTACACCGGTCTGGTTGCTCTCTTCATCCGTCCACTCGTCGTCTACAGGATCCGCTCTACCAAACACGGCGGTTTCCGCCTCGGTCCAGTTGTTCTCCGGAGTCTGACCGATGAATGGAAGGGGGGTGGGAAAAGCCTGAACCTCCTCGATATTATGATGCAGTGGGACCGGCTGTGAATGGGCGCTCGAACCTACCACTGCGTCACCTGCGTTGCTGGTGTGTCCGGGGGCTGGAGGCGGAGCAGGATCCAAGCTCGTTTTCTCAATCTGATCTAGAGGATGAGAGACTTCCGGCGGATACTCGAGCTGTAGACCATCCCATTCTGGAGAGGGAGGCGGAGAGGTTGTGTAGATTTGGTCCGTCACTCCCGGTGGATACTCGAGGTTTAGGCTATTCCATTCTGGAGAGGACGCCGGAGCCACCTCCAGACGGGTGTTCGCATCGGATCTCCGCTTTGGAACGACGTTGGTGCAAGGACATTTCAAATAAAGAGTTCTCACGCAGTCACTTTGTGGGGCCACATTGATATTGGTACTCATTGGAGTGACCAGCAAGAAATCCAAGATTGACGTCGGCATGCGCAAGTGGGTGGCAAACCGCTCAGGTATACTGTGCAGCGGGATGTAGTCATAGTTAAGACAGTTGTCTCTGGAGATGCTGGCGCTGCTTCTCTGGAGTCGATCGGCCAGACTGTGCACTGGCGATGGTGCATCCATAAGGAACACTCAGCTGGTGAGGGATGCTGTGACGTGGCAGGGCGAAGGTGTGTATAAATAGAGCTGATGGACCTGTCCACGTCCTTAGGTCAGCACATGTGATGTGATCCGCTTGACGTATTCAAGGTTTAAACAAGCGCCCAAGTATCATGGCCTGGGAAGTGGAGGAAGTGCTGCCCAAATATGTCATCTGATGGGAAATACACACATGACCAAATCAAGCCATCATTTGAGGTTTGAACAAGTGCTGGGGTCTAATTCAAACATACCCTGAGTTTTTCTGTATCCTCTGTTTATAAGAAACTGGGGACTATTCCCTCACAGTGTCACTAGGGCTTTAACACAGCTACAATGCCCATCACAACACATCTATGCCCTCACCCAGAATGAGCGCAGGCGGTTGCAAATTCGGGGATGTTAAGGAGAGCATTGACTCGACATGACACGTAAGCCGTCGGAACCTGGTCTCCATGGATCATCGCTTATTCGAAGCGAAACGTAATAGACAGGATGCGCAAAAGCCGCACGGGCCGCATGCGGCTTCATGCGGCTTTTGCGCATTGTGCAAAGCCGCATCGGCAAAATTGTTTTGGGCGGGCTTCAACGCCATATTTTCGAATATAATACATGCAATTGAGGTATCTCGTAGTGTCTGGTGTAAGGTGACTTAGTGACAGTCGCAAAAGCGTTAAGAACGGCATGGTGGTGAAGACTTGGGCAGTGATGCCGTGAAAGTACACCATTTCCCACGCTTACGAATTCCACAGTCCTAGGTTTCGGCTCTGAAAACATACTTAGAGGTAGAATAGTGCTATTCAACGGATAAAAGACAAAAAATCTGCGCGGCTTTGCACAATGGCCAAAAGCCGCATGCGGCTCATGCGCATCTGTTTAATTTGGCACGGCTGATACAGGCGTAACATAATGTAATTGTAATTTACATAACCGTATTTAATCGTATTTAACCACAATTTAATCAATTACATTTGATTAAATTCCAAATACGTCAATATGACTCTAGATCCATCCATTTACCCACAAAGTAGCTCAAGTCACCCTCTTTATGAAATTAAGCTTGTCGACGTCCCATAAAAAGATTGGCGCGTCCATACTCACGCCGGCTTAATTGGTGTTTCGACGCAGTGCATTCGCCCTTCTCAGCTGACCATCTCGCAGTTCGATCCGCAGCTACACGTAGTTTCTTGCCGTGAATTTCCACCTGTGCCGCAGTTGCGTTACAGCTGCGCCCACGCAACGCTCCGACCACTTTCCGAGGATAAATAGGACGCTGTATCTGCCATTCGAATGGGCATTCCTTCCGCTACTCCCCCATTCCGCAATTCACTGGCCCCAACTGCTCGGTTCTTCTGGGTCCCTCTTGAATTGTGAACTGTGAGGTGCGCTTCGCAGCTTCCCAGTGACACATTTGGGGTTTGCGCTGAATCGCCCGAGTAGGCCAACTGTGTACGCGATATCTGGGTGTGTGTCCATCATCACATACATGGGGGATCCGATGACTGAGTGGTGTTGTCGTTGGGTCATCGGAAGTTAATTTGCAGTTGGCGGCAAGCAGTGTCCAGGCAGTAAACACATTCATTTCAACCCGAAGTACGGTAGATTCCACAATACTTTGCAGGTGCTAGAGTCACACATATGCATCCAATGCGGGGTCTCGTCGATTTCGAGAATATTTGACCCAGAAAAAAACGAGCACGAGGGTCATTTGTCCAAAACAGGTAACCACGTCCATTTCAACCCTCCAGTAGATTCCACAATTCTTTGGAGGTTCTGAAATCTCACATATGAATCCAAGGCGGCGTCTCGTCAATTTTGAGAATATTTGACCCAGGAAAAAACGAGCACGTGGGTCAGTTGTCCCAAATGGGTAACCATGTACATTTCAACCCTCCAGCAGATTCCACAATTCGATGAAGATGCTAGAATCACACATATGCACTCAAGGCGGTGTCTCGTCCATTTCGAGAATATTTGACCCAGAAAAAAAACGAGTACGAGGGCCATTTGTCCAAAACGGGTAATCACGTCCATTTCAACCCTCCAGTAGATTCCACAATTCGATGGAGGTGCTAGAATCACACATATGCATTCAAGGCGGCGTCTCGTCAATTTTGAGAATATTTGACCCAAGAAAAAACGAGCACGTGGGTCAGTTGTCCCAAATGGGTAACCATGTACATTTCAACCCTCCAGCAGATTCCATAATTCTTTGGAGGTTTTGTAATCCCACATATGAATCAACTGCCGATGCATAGTCAACCAGAACAGGGGCCGAGTCAGACGCACAAAGTCAAGCGGGAGGACTGAAGACGTAGTCGGGCGCGGTGGCAGTCCAGAAGGTGGTGGTGGTGGAAGACAAAAGACAGTGCCGGCATCATGATCGGCCTGTCCCGATGAGTCTGAAGGGATTCTCGATTTTCGGAAGCAATACTCGAGTACAAACCGGAAGCCTTTGCAATGGAGTACGGGACTGATAATCCCCTCTCATACTTGACTCAAAAAAGCGGTATGTGTATTGGGGGAAAGTGAAATTTCACTATGTGTATTGGGAAAAAGTTGTGTTTGTTGGGAAACATTAAATGTGCAGTTTGAACGTCATACATACGAGTCCGCAGTGAGAAATTTGACTGAAGCCCGAAACGATACCATCCATCAAGAAGTACATGAGTCAGCCTGGCTGAAGAGCTGTAATTACGTCTTTTGGCAAAAAAACTTTTCAAGTCAAACACGAGCTAGGAGGACACAGTATAGGGTTCCTTTCGGATGATCTCTGATCTCTCCCTGAGTATTATTTGACTTTTCTACTGTGATCCAACAAAATGTAAATATTAGGAACGAGGAGACCCCCGTGGAACCCGTTGCGGTCAGGTCACGATCGGGTTGTGACCTGCCTGCCAAATTGGGAGGCAGCTCACCCGTGACTTGTGACCTCGATGGGTGACCTGGCCGCCAGTATTCTCCTTCCTCCGCAAGTTCTGGCGCTCTCCTCCCTTCAATTACGTTCCATACTACTTCAATGGTATCTCGGCACTGTTCTAGGTGCTTAAAACGCGTCGAACGGCCCGCTGTGGGTCGAGAAAATCAAGTAAGTATCTATTACTATACTGCCTATCCTGCCGGCCACACAGCTGATATTCCTTCACATTTGGCTTGCGACTACAGTATATACTATCGCCTCTGTTGCTCCGCGCGCCAGGTTCTCCCAAATGAATAGAAAAAACGGAGTTTCCCTCAGGTGCGTAGACATATGTACATCCATCGCCTCTATATGATCCACTTATCCCAACAGCGGTGTTCTTGGCCACATCCCCTTCGCCCTTCTGGCTACCAGGCCTCAAGGGACCGACACAGATAGCTTCAAAGTTCGGTCCAGCGGCGCGGCTTTGTTGGCTGGGTGCACGGCGCATTCGTCGAAGCTGCAGACCTGCCGCGGGCGCGAATTCGCCTTGTGCTACGTCTGCGGCTGCTACGCCGTCTTTGAATCGACGGGCGCCGCGCTGCATCCCACCCCCGTGTACTGTTGCACCCAACTCTAACTCCTCGCGCGCTGTCGAGACTCGGCACGCGTGCAAGCGACGCGGGGGCAGGCCATGCAGTTCACGGGCGCAGCCGTGCTCTTTGAGCTCTACCCCGTGTGCAAATGGAGTCACTGGGCGGCCGGGAGACGTGGAGACACGCAGTCCACTACGGTATGTATCCCACGCTGGTCTACCCTCTTGCTAACGCCTTCTCAGTAAAATCGTCCCCCAGGCAAAGCCAGCTGCACCTGTAGTATGTGTGCATGCAGGGACCGCGGCCTCGTGTGCGGCGCACTTGCGCGACGATGGAGAAGGGACACGTCCAGATGTTGTGTCCGCCTAGAAGCCGCAGATGTACCGCGGGCGCGAATTCGCGCCTCGCGCTCCGTTTGCGGCTGCGCAGGCCATCATCATTTAGGCCGACGACGTGGATGGGGCCGGGGACTTTGGTACAAAGTACGTGCTATACTCCGACTCGGAAAGCTAAGTAGAAAGCCGCTGATCAGCGGAGCCGTCGTCCACCCGACATGAGCTAGATGTCACCACGCCGCGCAGCCTCCACACTCACGGGAGGACCCAGATTACGCCCCACTGCGACGCCCGCCCGTTAGATTCCACCACCGTACCATCCCGCACAGCACCGCCGCCCGTGATGCCTTTCGCGCGTATACCCCACATGCACGGACTTGCACGCACCACGGTGGTGAGTTTCCGCGTGTGCGCCGCATGCAGCGCACTCGGAGTGCGGGGGGTGGTGGGGGATCTGGACCGTTGCCGCCTCATGCGATGGTGGCGTGTGGGACGGGATCATGGTGTGGTGGGCACACCATGTCCGCGCTGTTCCGGCTCTACGCCGCACAACAGTGGAGGTGCGATCACGAAAGCGTGCCAGATGACGCGTAGATGAGTGCGGATTCAGTTCGTCTATTTGTAAGTACCCCCATATGTAGTTTGAGAGGTGTTGAATTATATCTGTATCCATAACCGTGTAAAATCCCTCGGCCGTTCTTTTGGAAACGGGTTCGGGAGACAAGCCATTGGTGTTGCCGTCTTCATTTGGTGGAGTTTTGAACGATCTCTGCGTGCTCGGCACCTCGATGGAACAGACAAGGATTGCGGATATCCGTACTCCAGGGCTCGGAGGCGAGCATGGAACTGATGAACTGCTGCATTTGATTTGAGTGGGTGTATCCCATAGTATTCCCCCTGCACATACGCTAATAGGCTTCCCTCGTCCCACCGGCAGTCAGAGGAAGAGCCATATTTTGAGCAGTTGAACCAAAGACTGCTGAAGTGGCGACCGCGAATGAGGTTCTTTTAATCCTTTTTGAGCCTCAAAATATTTTTCTTGGCAAGAGATTCCTGACCCTGGCGGAACATACTCGCCTGCTTTCTCACAATCCTATCTCACATGGCCGCCCCATTGCAACATTTCACACAAATTTTATCCCGGACTCTCGTTCGGAGTCAGCAGGCAATTGAATGAGTTAAATTCCGCGAGAGAGCACTGTTGATAATGGGTCTGACGAGGTACTTTCTCGTGCTGATCCCTCTGTGTGAGTAAGAAGTGTCAGACAGTTTGCGTCAGGAACCTGCGAACTGGAGGTTACAAGAACATGCTGCATTGCTCACCACGTTATCTGTCCACCTCTTCAACTCACTTCCTCCTCTCCACCAAATTTTTTCACAGCATCCCATGACAATCCTCAAACTCTACGGCGGGAAGATCGCACTTTGTATGCTTCGCGTCGCCACAGTCCTCCACGAGCTCCAAGTGTCGTTCGAGCTCGTTGAGGTCGGCATGAAGGGCGCGAGCACAAGAGCCCTGCATTCATGAAGAACCAACCGTTCGGCCAGATCCCCTACATTGTGAGCAGTTTATGGTTTATGTTTTAGGGTCGATATTTTTCAGCTGTCGCTGACTGCGTGTCAGGACGACGACGGCTTGATCTTGTACGAAACGCATGCAATATTCCGCTACGTCGCCACCAATCACCCTGCCTCGGAACCCATTCCTACCAAGCCCAAGGCGAACGCGCTTTTTGAGCAGGCAGCGGCGGTTGAGTTCACCACTTTCGGCCCCAGTACGAGCGTCAACGCGGTCGAGCAGTTTAAGAGATGTGTTGTTCCGGGTTACTGTATGTGTAAGACCCACCTGTTGACGCCTGCAGGAAACACTTTGAGATGAAAGTTGACCAGGCGCTCGTGGACAAGAAGCTGGAGATTCTGAACACGAACCTGGACGCGTATGAAGTCATTCTCTCGAAGCAGCGCTACGTCGCCGGAGATGTACGTCCGTTTTATGGATGATGATCACAAATCCACGTACTAATTCGACGGGGCTGGAAACTGGGCGGGGACGCAACTGTTCTCGTTACACCGATAACTGCCCCAATTCCTGAATGATTCTGGTGCTGATATTCTTTTGATATTCAGGAAAACATCGTTTGGCCCACCACAGATAGCGTACTGGTCAAACGATGTGCCCCCGCTGTTGCGAGCAGAGCGGGATTTGAAAAGGCTTAGACTAGCGACCGATGACTGACCAACGAATTTTGCAGAGCTCCGAAGCTCCTAACTACATCCTGTGGCTTATGCCCAGCTAATCAGTTCCCACTTCAAGCTTGTACGCTGACGTGACACGGTGTTGAACGGGTATCTACGGGTACTTTCATATATTATCTGTGAACACTGTCAGAAAAACATGCTCCGGACAATTTGGAGATAAACATTACCAAGATCCTGGTGCTAAATTACCTAGCAAACTATCCTCTTGTGGGGGTAGAGTGTTGAACGACGCGTCGTAAGAAGTTGAACACAAGGTTGAACATGCCGTGATGCCGTGATGCCGAGTGACGGGACTTCCCGATCGCGCTTTCTGCGGATGCCGAAGTTGATCGACGACAAGGTTGGGGGAGGTCAAATGGTGACCCAGCCAGCCAAAGGAATGGTGACTTAGGGGAGGGGAGAGTGACGATCGAGCGCGGAAAGGCTGTGACCACCACCAAAAGAGCGGTGACTCCGGCAACTAAGCGGCTGTGACCGCTTCCAAATCGCGAAGGCGGTCACAACGAATCGTAGAGAGAACAATCGGCGGCCTGGTTCTGTCGCGCAGTTGTTTCCAACGTCGATCATGAAGCTGGAGCCGGTCTACAGAGATTCGACTTGGGACGAAGCAGACAGCTATGGAGCAACTGGTGTGAATTGGTTGCTTGACGGATGAATGGGCCAAGAGGAGATCGCAGTAGCTCGTGATGCAGGGTCGAGGAGAGATTTTGTATGCGCATCATCGTTGAGCCCATAGTACAGCGCCGTTCCGTGCTAGTGGTTACCGTTGACTCCGAGCGCTACGCATATGCGGACACCCGATGCCACACAACGCGGTGAATGCAACGGAAAGGCGAGGCGCAGGCAAGGAGAATTGCCAGCGCATGCTTGCAGCGCAGTGACAGGAAATACGAATTGGGCGGTGGCCGCGGGAAGTGTGGAGATTGACACACCGTAACTGCTGCTAACCGGGCGACGATAAGCCGACATTGAAGTAGAAAAAGCCATGAGACACACCCGCACTCCTACGTTCCAACAGCTTGAAGTCCAAGCAACTTTGAGCTGAGTCCACGGTTAGTCCGGTTAATCTGCTCATTGGTTGGGCAACAGTTGACCAGTGGACACTGTACCTTCGTCTATGGTAGTATGTTTATGTACAACATTTGGTGGCTGGCTTATAGGTTACAGCTCTTTGCGGTACAACAGGCGCCGCGCATTTTTTTCTGTTTTGCAACTTTTTGACTAGGACAGCCGCTACAGATTCAATTCTTGTCCGATCCTTTCAAAAATATGCTCATTAGAATCACGCCGAAAAACCGCAGCGGATGGTGTCTTACGATTTTTGATGCCATCAAAGGATAAACTTTTCAACATTTTCAGCATGTCCCGGATGATTGTCTGCCAGGAACCGAGTAAAGGAGGCCTCAGAATACCACCAGGGAAATCTCCAAGATCAAGTTTGGCACCGGAGTCAATGGTCAGTGAAGCAAGATAATGATAATATTTCTGTGAAGAATGCTGGCTTGGGGTATCGACAAAAGTGAGCAAAATTCAGCAAATATTCCACAATGTGGTTCGCCGGGGGGTCAAATTTTCTGTGCGTGTGTTGGGGGGGGGTGCATTCACCTATCCAGGCTATCGCCAGGTTTGTCAAAGTCCAGTACTAAGACCGACCCGAGGATGATAGAATGGACAGAAATGAATTCTGATTTCTTAGGAGCTTTGCACGGTTATCAACTTCCAGGGTGAATTTCTGAGCGGGCCGTTTTTCCGCGGCAAGCCAGACAAATTCTGAGCAGTTTTCCTCGTAAGAATACCCAAATCCGTTGAGTATTGGTCGCTCTGTTCCACTCTTAACCCTGAAGGCAGAAGGATAAGTATATGATTTACTGTTCATTATCATATGCATGATGACTGTTCAAGGCTCCAAGATGAACCAAAATTTTTTCAGGCTGTCCATGCCAGCAAAATCAGCAGAAAACAGACTTTGGTTTTCGGAATCTGAGATTTCGCGCTTTCCCACGTTACTGTTACGCGTCACATCACGTTCACGTGACTCGATGAATGCGTTTGACGCCTATCTTACAAGAATATTGTCCGTGCCTTCGTCACGGAGAGACGCCACGCAAAGTGGATTCCCAGTTCACCCACACACGGCAGATTCCGAGCTCGGCCGCACACGGCGGATTCTGAGCAGCGCCGCACTGCCGCTTGCTAACGCTCGCGGCGCGGCGCCTCCGTGGGAACGAACTCGTGACTATCACCTGATATATCACGCTTTTATCACGCTTTTGATCGGTGGCTGTGTTCGTTGTCTTTTCATGTACAAGCTTTAGGACCCTTGCCTCCGGCACGGCTTACTCGCTGCGCTCGCAGCCGTCCCTCCGGCGGGTCCACAGCTTGTTGGGGCTCTGCCCCAAACCCCCGCTAAATCCTTGTTTCGCCGCAGACACGGCGGATACAGACCGGGGGTTCGCCCGCACACGGCGGATTCCGAGTCGTGGGAACCTGCAGGGCGTGGGACCAAACCACGTGAATTTTCATGTGACTTTAGTGGCTGTGTCCATTGTGTTTTCAAGTATAGGATATTCCACCCGCCTCCGGCGCGGAGTGAGAGTCCCACATAATTCTGTTTCCTGCAGTGCCGCACCGCCGCTCGCTAACGCTCGCAGCACGCGGCACCTTGGGAACCGGCGGCAACATCTCAACAGCCGGCAGCAAGAACTCGACAAAGTCTCGTGATTTAAGCATGTGACTTATCAAAAAAGCTGTGCGTCCTCTTTTAAAGTATAGGATAGGACAAGACAAGATGTAGGCACGTGTCTTCGCCACGGAGACGCCCGCACACAGCGGATTCCGAGCGGTTCGGCGCCACACTGCCGCGTGGGCCGAGTGGCCATGTGATATATCACCTTATATCACGCTTTTATCACGCTTTTGATCAGAGTGTCCCGGACGGAATTTTAATTTGGCCTCTGAACCTGAGTTAGAAAATAGTATTGAAAACACATGAAGAAATATAACGGTATTTCGTGGATTTCAAAAATCAAATTTTGTCTCAATAGTTTACCATGCATACAGGTGACACTCTCGGTGGCATATATTAGTGTTATGAAGTCTGTGGGGACTTTGGTAGACACGACGAGCGATTTGTCATCGAAATCACCGGTTTGGCAGGCGGTGTCAACATGTGCAAACAGACAATTGATCAGCGCCAGTGGTCACCATGTCTTGCCTTACTGTAATAGGCTGGAAACATTGGGCACCGGCAATGCGGTGTTAATTCAAACTCCGCTCGGAGCTCGATCCGACCTTGATTGATGGCTCTCCGATCTGCGGCCAAATTTGAGCTGAACCAGCCAGAATATGGGCCAACATTACTAGAGGCAAGTGCTTTTTATTACGATCCAAGGTTTATGTCCAACTTTTTTTTTTCTAAATATCTTTGTCGGGAGCAGGAGCAGCGGGATAAGATATAATGCTTCCCTGTACAATAAATTTAGTTTGGACATTAACCCCTAATTCGCTCTCAAATAGGGACTGCCGTTAATTTTACCCATATTGTGGCCGGATTGGCTCAAATTTGGGGAACAACGTTGGCTGGATTTATAAGCACACGTGACCATAATCATTGCGCCCAAACCGCAAATCATCGTCTTTTGACGCGTCGTTCTCGCCCATTTGCGCGCCAAGACGCGTATAGACTCGCGGCAACTCTCCGCAATGGCTCGTGACACCTTCAGGAGGACAAAGAAACGCTCATCCGGGCACAAGGAGCAACTAGAACGCGCCCGAGCCGCAAAATCGGCCCCTGCGCATGATGGTCCTGCGGGGAAGGAAAATGTGGATCCGGCCCCATTTCATCGGAGGATTGATAGGTTGGAAGGCAAGGTTGCGCTGTAGAGAGCCAGCTGCAGGTGGAGAAGGCAAAGACATCGGAAGTACGGCAAAGGTATCAAAATATCCGGCGGCGTGAAGAACGGACACAGGCAACCAATGTAGCACTCCGTGACCATTTGAAGTCCGCAGAGGCTTTCAAGGACGACTAATAGCTGCGCAGCTGGCTCTGGACAAGAGCCGACAAGAAGTCTCTGTTCTCTTGACCCGCAATTCCACACTGGTGAAACAGGCAAAAGCTTTGTCCATGCGCATTCGCCGTGCACCTACCATTCAGGCTAGAGCTGTTGAAAAAGTGAAAGCGGCATCCCATCTATTCAAACTGCAGCAAAAAGGTGTTATTACCGAAGCATCAAGAGAACTAGTGACAGATCTAGTGTCCCTACACAATGTGCCGGTTTCGCGTGTTCTATCGGTAGTTCGGGCCGTCGCAGCCACTCTAGGAGTCCAGGTTGACGGAGACATCAGCGAACGCAGCGTCGGTCGCATGTACTCGAAGGGGGCCTGATTTCGCAGGCACAGATTGTCCATGAGATTCAATCGGCAGCCAGTAAGTGAAATTGGCCTAAAAAGACATCGTTAATAACCTGTTTTAAACTATAGATATAACAATTAGCGGCGATGGCACCAGCCTATATAATATTCAGCAGGAGTCCAAATTCATGAATTTCAAGACCTCACTTTACTCCGACGGCGACGTTCCTCACCAGCGAGTCAACCGTTTCCTCGGAATTTCCACCGCAGTTGACCACACGGCGGAGACCCAAATACAGGGCTGGAAAGATATCAACGCCCAAATCCATGAGATGTACAACTCTACCGTCGGTGCCGATAATCCAGTGGATCCAGATACTATGCCTGCACGTCTCACGGGCATGAATGCGGACCACGCATCGGACCAGAAGAAGGTTGGCCGAGGAATTGGGGGTGAAGATGGATGGAAGCAGCAGGCCGACAGAAAATTGGCGGGGAGAAAGAGCTCAAATCGTGGCACCAGGACGACCTCCTGCCGTTCATTATGACAGCCGCTGCCAGAAAAATCGAATCTGCTGGGGGGATGGATGCGTTCAATGCCCTTCCTCTCGCCGAGCAGGACATCCTCAACAAGTCCATGTTTGTGGAAATCTGTGTTGCTGTTGGCACAGATGTCTTCAATGCGCTGTCGCCGGAGGAACAGCGTGAGACGGATCTGTTCATCTGGGCTGGGTGTTGTATGCACAAGGAGTTAAACGCGGTCAAAGGTGGGAATGCCGCGATGATTGCTTCTTGGGCCGGACACCAGGCGCCAATCCGGTTGATGAACAAGGACAACAAGGCGGCAGCTGATGCAGGGAATTCCGCGGCGAAGACGCGGGCTGAAGCCGCTCGGATGGCGGCGGTGTAAACTAACCTCGCTCGCCGGCATGCTGTTCCATCACAAGGACAAGAAAAAAGGCGAGGGGGCATTATTTCACATCTGGTTCGAAGACAAACTAGGGTACGACATTACCTTCCCTGATACCAGCAATACACGATATCAGTCGCATTGCGAAGCTGCTGGTGTCCTTATCCTTCACAAAACCCTCTTCCTTCGCTACCTCGAGCATATGGCGACCGCAAGGGGAGCCGGTTGTTCACAAATGTCGAGAAGAATGTTTACGAGGGTTTGATGGACCCTGCAACCAATTCGGAGCTTTTGGTGCTCGCTGCCTACGGTCAATCGATCAGTCGGCCATACTTAGCGCAAGTACGCGGCCCGAAACGCGAGCACACAAATGTTTTGGACCTAGGTCCTTTACACGAGCGTGTGAAGGAGCATTGCCGTGCTATTATTGCGACCCCGAGCTGTTATTGGCTCCTGGTGCATCATATGTGACAGGATCTATGGACGCAGGCTGTGGGATAATCCCGACATCATGTACAAGATCCAATCGATGGCGTCTGGCCTTCCCCGGGTCCTCGAATGTCTTATAGCCTTCTTTACAGGAGCTTTGGAGACGTGGCTGCGCTTTACCGTGGACTATGAAGAGGGAGGGACCATCGCAATCTTGACTCCGGAGGAGCGGGAACGTGCTCATATGCCACCAACAAATGATGCGAATGAAGGGACGCTCGGGGAACGTCGGACAGGATCGCGCCATGCTCCTAACATGTCGCTTCATCAGCACAATGCGTGCAAGATGTACAAAAGAAATAATACCAAGGTCTATCGGCGCCAGGTTTCTTGTGCCGAGAACATTCCGGTTGTTTCGCGCGAAGGCTCGCATTGTAGATAGCTGTGGATTGACGAAGAAAAGCCGAAAATCCCAGCAGGATTTCGACACAGCCGCGGTTGACGTGAAGCACGCCAAAGACAAAGTTAAAGGTGCCAAGGTGAAAGCCGTAAATGCCGAGTTGGACAAGGTTACTCCATGGTTGACTCAAGTCTATTCTACTCGACCCTGCCACCCAGAAAGAGCCGACCAACAAGGAATTGGACCTACAGTTGGCCTGGCATCGCCGCGCCGAGGGTCCACTTCCCGCCGGAACTGAGTCTTTAATTCCCAAAGTATCCAAGCTGACAGCAAAGGGATTGAAGCGCGATGCATTGATAGCTGCAGTGGGTCGATTTGTGGCAAGGCCAGCAATCTCAAATGACCAGGAGGACTTGGTGGATGATGATCAAGTCGAGGACGACATTGACAGCGACGTCGACATGGAATCGGGTTATTAAAAATATATTAATTTGTACAACTCATCTACTGTAGCTTACAATTGATTTGGCTTCTTAGGATTGAGGTGAAACTTGCGCAAATGGACGGGGGACGTCAAAGTAATCCAAAACCATTGCTGAGCGGGGACAAACAGGAACAAACAGCATGCCATCAACCCGACGATTGCCGGTGCCCAGAAACATGGTGAGGGATCGGACCGTCACGTTTGTTTTATAAACAGATGTTACAACAAAATTCACTTACCTCGTGTGCTGTAATTGGCCCTGGTGCTTGTTCAAGCCTTGAATGCTGGCCTGATTCGGTCACATGTGCATTTATCAGCTTATGGCATATTTGGGCAGCACTTCCTCTGCTTCCCAGGCCTTTGTTTGTTTCTCTTTTTTCCTCCCACCATTGACTCACCTCCCTTTGGGCTCTCATTCAAAGGAATCCATACCACCAGCAACAAGACGCAACCTTGTCTTATGAGCCCCTCAGTAGCAATAGAGGCATCAGAGTCCATGTCCCAAAACTCTGGAAAACAGCTGAACAACTGGCCTTTGCTTGCGGGCCTTGGTATGTCTCAATCTGAATTCAGTCTACAAGACTTTCATATTTCCACGCAGTCCTCCTCCTCTATGACTATCTGCTTACTCTTCCCACTGAAATACACATCGTGGGGCCTCGGCCGAAACCGTGGTTCCTCCTCGTCCGCTACCTGGCCCTCAGTACAAACTTCACCATGGTGGTGCTTACCTTTGGAACCTTCCGATCTCAGGTGCATGGCAATTATGAGGTTGCCGCCAGTTGTTCATTTCGTCGGAACAGATGGATATGTACGTCCCAAAGCAAAAAAGATTGTCTGGAGCTTAAGTGCGGAATAGCTGTAAGGCGCTAGGTCTGATGCAAAAAATCTTTCTCCTCGCCCATTATTGATCCGGCAAGATTATGGTTTTTTTTTTTGAGGTCCCTGAATCGGCCGTAATCGTGCCATAATCGCGTTCTACTCTGACCGCCATCGATTATGCATTCAGATTATGCTGTGATCGAGACGTGTTCAACGCCTGAACGATGTATAATTTCCTCCGGAGTCGCTTATGCGATTACGGCGATTGGGGGTCCCCAGATATACTCGCTGACAAATTAAGTAATGGCGCGGGTGGTTCTCGATGTTGGGCTCATCAGATCACTCCAAACAAGTTGTAGACAAAAAGTATGGATAAATAGCATTCTTTTGACCAATCTGAGCACTTTGTGGCAAACTGAGGCTGGTTTGTAGCAGAATTCCAGAAGGACATCTGGCCAGCAATTCCCATGGTCGTGGAATTGCTGGAGGATTCCAATTTAGATGTTTGTCAGGCATTTTGAAAAGCATGACCTGATGCAATAGAGCTGCATTCAAATGGCTGGCATTTTGAAAAATGTGACCTGAGGTGCATTCAAATGGCGGGCATTTTGAAAAGCATGACCTGAGGAGGATATTGACTGCCTTTTGAGGGGATTTGATGGGAAAGAACAGCCCAGATACTCTTGAATAGCCATCAAGAATATGTGGTTCTGAACCGTGAAAATAGCCGACGCACCACATTAGTTTCACCACACTTGGGATAAATAGCCCATAAATTTGGACAGAATCAGTATGTTCAATTGCCAAGGATCTGGCATGGTTGTTGACTCTGTCGTCCCTGTAACTGACGTACGGTGAGGTGCGGCATATGCGAAAAGGCATCCGGAGAGTGAGCTGATGGGTGTGTGGGCCCTGTAGTACGAAACGGCGGTGGTAGTGCACAGTACAAGCCCAGGTAAAGCTGCAAAAGCTGCGATGCGTTCTATTAAATTTCTGTGTCACACATGGCCACTAACTTGTTAGTGGGTCCTGTGGTGTCTATTTCTTGCAGGTGCTCCGCCAAGTTTGCATTTTTGCCTACCTGTGTTCGATCCAGGGAAGTGCGTTTTTCAAAAGTCTTTTTAAAATGCTGGAAAATGATGACAATTTGGGTTTGACTCATCCGGTTGCGTACGGCCCGGTCGGGAAATTTCCTTACAATCTGTTCATAGCCTGTTTGACCCAGGCTTTCCTCCAAGATTTTGCTGTTTCTTCAGTTGTGGTCATTAATGGATTGTCACTCTGGTTTTTTACAGTTGGACAAGAAACAGATAGGAGTGAAACCAACCCGACTTTGTCGGGGTTGTTGGGCCTAATGCGAGCTGGTCAGCGCGCAGCGTTGACCAAGCGAGCTTTGGGCCGCAAAATCAACCTTCGTTACTTTTATTATTGCTCTTCAATTCTGTTTGCGACCCACACTCCAAATTATGCCCAAGAATACAGGCTAATGTCAAGGTTCAGCCCCACTTGAGCACTCATTGAAATTTAAGCATACCACCTCGCTGTCATTTTCATCTTTATTTTTTGAAGGGAAATGCTTTCAGTGCATGAATAAGTCATATTTAGATGCATGCAGTTACCTGACCTTTGTCCTTGCTTTCTGCCGTCTGCCTACTTTCTACCTTCTTTCACTCGCAATCATGACTCCGCCTCCTGCTGAGCTGAACGACGAGCTGGCTTGGCTTTCCTTGAGACTGCGATGCCAGCTGAGCAAGACACCGACGGGAACCTTCTTCACCACCAACTCTTCACTTCCCCGCTACTTACATACTCTGCATTGAAGTATCGTCCGACAGACTTTCCGTCTCGTGGACTGCTCGGAACAAGCCGTGTCTATATCAACACGAACGCGCCCAGCGGCGCTGTGATATGTGGCGTTCAGGTGGGTCTCTTTCAGCGTCGCTGTGCTCTGTTTCTTATCCCCCAGTCCATTTGTAGGGGTCCGGTAAAAGCCATACCGTCTCTTGCCTTCTCGAATCTGCGCTCATCGCGGATTCACGTATTGGCCAGCTCCCGGAACCTTTGAGCGCCCTAGTGTACGCGCGTTCGATTGCTCTGCGGAAAGTTTGGGCTTACCCGCTACAGATTTAATTTTGACACCGTTGTATGTGGCATATCTGGACCTCACGAACGCATTTCCGGACACAGACAGGTCAACTCTCTGGGTTAAATTAGCCACTATGGGATTTTCAGGACCAATGAATGAGTGGTTGAAAATCCTGTATGACCGCATCAGATACATGGTACGCCTGGACGTCCGGTTTGCCCCCGCATTCAGATCGCTGCTGGGAATCTTGACTGGCGACCCGGGTTCACCGCACCTCTGGAACCTGTTCATGTCAGACTTTATTATGGCTTGGCACATCGAATTGAAAGGCGTCCCAATCAGCAACGTCGAACATGCCGACGACATACTGGTCGCTTCGGGTGGTCCCCCTGGGTTTCAGAGTCACCTCAACATCTCCCGAAATTGGTGCGACGATAATGGGTGCCAAACATCAATTCCCAAATGTCTATACCAGGTCTATGGTTGTCATTCGAATGTCATTCCAAGCTTCCATCTGGGAGGAGAAGGCATTTCTTTGGTCAAGAAAGCGTGCTACCTGGGAGTGTGGTTCGAAATGGGCTCCAAAACCATCTGGAGAGAGCAGTACAAGGTCAAGGCCACAAAAGCACGCACCATCGCAAATGTAATCCTCGGCCTCGATCGCTTTGTGGGTACGCTTCCGGCCTGGGATGCACGAACACTGTATATGGCTCGCGTGGACCCATATCTCACATCTGGCTATGATGTATGTCTGGATGTCGACTCAATGGGCATAAAGATGCTTGAAAAAGTACAAATCACATTCCTGCGTCGCATGCTTGGCTTCGGCTCTCGTTCTATGAAGGCTGTTTTATTCTCCGAGACGGGGATATGGCCTATCAAGTACCGCCGAATTTATTTGGCACTGAAGGCTTTATGCTACCGTTTGGAGCTAGATCCACAACGCCCCGCCTGGAATGCGTTACAAGACTCACTGACTCTCGCTCGTGGCCAAAAAACCTCATGGTTCAATGACATTCGAATTGAGCTCTCCCGCCTGCACATCCCAGTGGAGTTCAACATCTCGTTAGTCGTTACTGTGAAAGATGTTGAAACAGTCATGAAGAACGTGAAACGGTCGATGGAAGCTTGGATCGACGGTGAAATTGAATCCTCTTCGCGTGTTCGAGACCTGCTCGTGGGTCGACTAGAAATGGACAAGGATACCAATCGATTGGTAAAGAAAAGCCTGGACTTTCGACACTTTGGGTCAGGGAGGAGAGAAAATCGAGGTGGGAGTATTTCCAACCTCAGCGGCGCCGCCCCGCGAGAAAAATAGGCCTTGAAAAGTTGAATAATAGCGCCACGGACTGGAGAACGAAGAACAGCAGCAACAACGTCAGTCTACAACAACGCGACCATAGAAAGAAACAGGCCAGTGGAGAATATTTGAAATTCAGGGTATCGAGGAAGCCTGGGGTACGATGACTGACAGACGAAGAGGAGAAGGACCGTTTGCAAATATTGTGCAGTGGGATTGAAAAAAAGGCAAGCAGTGTTGCGGCTAGACAGTCGACACGTCTCTTCGGCTTCTTTTGAGTAAGCCCCACAGTCGGTCCTGAAGCTTGGAGAGCATCCCAGAAAGACACAGTCACTGGTCTAGCACCGGAAATGAGCAGTAAAAATCGTGTAGCAATGGCATTGCACGACTCAAATCCCGTATATGACCACCGTCATCGCACCGTCAACCACTTGTTTATGTTACCTTTTTACGGCTCTCCGCGGCCTGATGTACCACTTCAGGGAAAGTGATGGAGTGAATGTCGTGTATCGGATGAAAACGTGCAAATTAGGCGGAACATGCAAATGTGAGGCATCACACACTCAGAAGGAGCAGTGGGTCTCGGATTACACAGAGATGACAGAAATGTCTGCAGTAACCGGACCATTGTAGAGATCACGTGCGGGAGTAGCTACGGGGTTATTCAACCCATAGGTTTTATAGCCTTGAAATATGTTAAATCAAACAATTTGGGCTTGCCTGATACACAGGGGTTAAATCGGTTGCGTCATTGACGAACTAGCCAAGTTCCAAGCGCAAGCTGAACCTGAAATGAACCAGGTGAGCGGAAAGGAGGATGAAAGGATAATCTAAAAGTGCGAGTTGGTCCAGTGACTTGCGCTGAGCAAGCAGGAGTGGGGACGAGGGCAATGAGACTGCGGCAGCGACGAAGGCCGGGTTGAGGACGACGTAGGACGACGAGGGAAAGCGGACGATGAATTCGAGGCAAAGGGAGTTGTATTTAATAGTGAGATAGAGTACAGTACAGGATTTATAGTGAGTTGAATAGGAGGCGAAATGGAAGATACCGTGTCTGAGACTAGTGGGTTGTACCAGAAGAATGGAGTGGGATTAAAGTAGAGGCGAAGGCGATGAACAGTTTCAGTGCATTCCATTCGTATTTTTAGATGCTTTGGAGATAGATTGTGGATAAATGAATCATAATACCCACAGGGAATATTTTGAGATATAGAAGAGGACATTTACACCTGGGTTGGCTCTACGAGTTGACGTTCCAAAACGGGATGCCTTGATCTGCTTGTCCAGGAACACATTCAACAGTGAAAAAAGACACGCTCGAAAATTTTCACCCCGGTAATAATTTTTTCTCAATTTATGGGATTTTCTGGCGCAACATCCCACTTATCCTATGTCAACAAATTTGCTGAAGGAAACCATGAGCTAGCCTCCTCCGACCGATTTCAGTGAGAGATATACCGAAAGTCCAACATTAATGCAGTGAGCGTCCTTCTATGGCTTGAGGTAATTTTCTTTTTTCATTGAGATGTAACCTTTGCTTACCAGAATTATTGCAGAATGGTCAAGAAAGCGCGCCTCTCACCATACAAGTCCCAACATTTCCTTGGTTTCACCCCTGTAAGGGCAACCCCACGGCTCAGCAGAAGCTCTAAGTCCTAGCAAGGGAGAATCCAAAGGTTATTTGACAGCTACGCTGCTAATCTCTTAAATGTGATCATAAGCTTTCTACTCATTCTGTCTCCAAACAATATTTTCCAAGCGACCAGACCGTCTTCACTGTTTAAAGGTACCTAACACACATTTATGCACCATACGGTTTATGTAACGATTTATGCAGCGCATACAGGCTCCATCGTGGAGGCGCCGTCGCTATTCAGGGCCATCTTGACTCCTACGTGGTAATCTCCGTTTGCTTACCAACGCGTTAGCATTGCACATCGGTGGTGAAATATTCGTACCATATGCCTGAGACATGTCCCAAAACATGACCCCTCCAAAAGAAGTAAAGGCGCGTTGCGTTTGTGTCGCCACTTCTTCAAGTACTGAGCCATTCACATACCCGGACTCCGCAGCAGATTCAGACGCTGCAGCCCCGATGTATACTTTAACATCGGGATTCTGGCTCTGATTTTTTGCCCAAGCGTCCCTGTGGGATTGAGGGGCGTGTTGAGGACAATACATATGTAGGTTGGGGGCATACCATTGGTTAAAATTAAAGTTCTGACGTCATATTTCAGTCTTTATGTAAGTTATGGTCTGCTAAATTCATGGCTTACCGATGTTCCTATCCCGCATTCTGCATTGTTGTAAAACTGAAAACAAGGCTGAATAAACTCCGGTAACCGGTCATGGGATGTTATACCTGAACTACATGGATTAAGAATAAAGCGGTCGGCCAAGGTTACCAGATTGAAACTTCATGCACGCACCATATACCATGTCAAATGCAACTGTGTTTAGTGCCTGCCCAACGTATGCGTCGGGAAACTGGCATTGAGGAGCAGCAGAGATGTAGTATCTGATCAAATTATTAGCATACAGAGAAAGACCGATTGTCTGTCCGTAATACGCACTTTCTGGTACTATTTGAAGAAAGTTCTTCAATTCTGCTCACAAATGCAGCATAACCTAGGGGGGGACCTTGTTCGATGTCGAGATCAACGCTGGAAGGGCCAATAAGCTAAGATGGTGCTGCGTGTGCTCCACATTCATACCCATCGAGAACTGCTGAGCCAAACGGGCGAGTGTCGGATTCGCCACCCAAAAAGGTGTTCCATATTGTTTCCGCAAAGTCTTCCGCCTCGATGTCGGAAGTGAATCCGACTTCAGAGTTTCCGCCTCCGAGACTAATCGTCACAAGGATATCGTTTTGCTGGCAACTTTGGATTTGCCCAGACATTCCACTGCAGTCCAATAGCTCCGTTCCGGGGAAAGTCCCATTGTCACAGGACTTGGCTTCTCATTAGTTGATTAAGGAATATATTATTGTAAACTGCTTACGTTGGCCAAATTGATTACGGGGACTCCGCCACTGCCAAAGAATACATCCACAAATGCGATTGGGATTGCATTCACATTACTATCCTAGAAGGTGCTAGGAGTACTGCGAGGTGTCGATGAAGGGAGAAACACCTACCTGGCAATATGCCCCCAAGTCCTTTTGGGATCCTGCTGCATCTGTTGGGAATGCGGCACCATATGAGTTCTGTCCCCAATATCTACATCTTAAGTTCAGATCCACAAAGGCCAGAAATTTTATTTTTGCGAACATACATCGCGATCTGGAAAGTGAGGCGAATGAATATTGATTCCCTAATGAGCGGCAATTACTTGCATTATCAGAGCGCGTGTTATCGAACCCGAACACGCGAAGCACGACACAGATATATATCAAGGCGGCGACGAGGGTCATGAGGATGAATTTGGACCGGCCAAATTGGTGTGACGTTTCTTGCTTTCTCCTGTACATATAAATCTCATGCGGGGAGCGAAATCGCCGGCGTGACGCATCAAAATAAAACTCAGGCATGGAAAAGATAATAATATTCACATTTGGTTCTTCGCGGGCTTTTGTTCTTGCTTTTGTCTTTTTTCTAACGCGGAGCGATACTTAAGGGTAGAGGTATAAACCTTGATAATAATAAAATTAATGATGAATATCTCGGCGCATGCGGAACTGTTTCCTAGGATTTTGGTTTTGTTGGAGATGACGACGGAAATAATTCCCCGTGTCCTCAACACTTCGTGTGAAATCAAGAAAATGCTGATGAACTTTTCACAGGAGGTTAACACCATCGACAGACAATGTCATATCGACAGATGTTGCTGTTTTGGGAACTGAGCCTCCTCCAAAATCTGTATCAGTTTCAATGGTTTGGTGAATTGGATCGCTGTAAACAAGCGTGGGATAGATCGCCTTAACGGGTACGCAGATGACAGCTTCTCGTTAGAGTTAGCGAGTACTACGCACCATACGACAAAAGCTTCCCGACCAAACAGACCAAACTCTTGCTTCTCTGGGACGAACTCGGCATTCCTCACGACCTCCCAAAACAACTCTCGGGTATATCACTCAAAGTCATCGGCATGGACGTTGACACGCGTTCAATGTCTATCTGCATGCCCGCGGAATCCAAGGCCGAGCTCATCAGCTTTATCAGAACTTTTGCTGCCGGGAAACGCTGGACTCTAAAAGAATTCCAACGGCTCGCAGGCTGGGTAAATTGGGCTCTCAACGCATACCCTCGTCTCCGCCCGGGAGTCTGCAATGTTTACGATCAAATGTCGAGCCCGAGTCCCGATATGTAATGGTCCAACATGCCCGCAAGATCAAACACTGCGCAGCGTCCGCGCTTATTACAGATCATTGGGATTTTCGGTCTTCGAAAGACAGCTAACGAAGACCGAGAATTTCAAGATTACATAACAAGGTCGATCTCCAATCAATCGAGTCGGGCAATCGACTGACTATAAAGCGTCTGTTTATAAGAGACTACTTATAAACAGACACTACAACAATTGATGCTCGTACCTCGTATGTTGTAGGAGGCTATACCTCTGTTGTTCTCTCAACGCACCTGTTGGCCGTTGAAATCTTGCGCTACGTCGATCATGCTCACCAACCAGTAATCCGATCGGATCGGCTGTGTAAATTCTGTAAAACAGGTGTACTCCCAAATGCGGCCCTAAACATATGTTGGTTCACCCAAATTGGAAGGGTTTGGGGCTCAGAATGCTCCTCGCAAGTTGGCCATTTTTGGCCTTCTTCAGGGTAAATGGCCCAGAAATGCTAAAAATGCCGAACTTGCAAGCCCCACTGTGGGTCAACCAACATATGTCTATGATTGCTTTTGTGAGTACTTTCATGCTGCACTGACCATTTTTCGATACAACGTGACTTCACAAACTCGATTTTTTGGAAAACGGCGAATTATTTTATCACGGGACAATGGACCAGGTTTGCTATGGCTCACATACTCATCAAATCACTCAACTTCACGACAACCTTTTATTTGAAATGATTCGGCCGGGTAATGAGCCTAAACACCCTCGCTCATTACTTTTTGTCATCACTGTATATGAATACCGGTTCGACAGCCCTACTGTAGTTGAACATTTGAAACAGTTGCCCCGAGGAACATGTGAAATCAGGCTCTTGAACCAATGAGAAAGTCATAATAATATTAGCATTAAAATAGTGCCATCAGAGCGGAATTTCGAATTTTTTCTAATACATGAAATGGGAAGCAACTCATCGGATGTTCGAGCAATTTCTGAAGGAAAAGGTAGAAAAAAAGAAATCCGGTCTGAGGACCGTCATGACGAGCTATTTACCTATCATTTTGTCTGCGGAAGTGAGGCATTTCATTCAGAATTGAGAAAGCCTTAGACTTTTTGCGCCGACCCATCAAACGCGTACGGTCACCCGTGTTTGTATATGTGTGACGTCAATAATTGGGACGAATATTTTTTTTTGACCTTCCTCTCGGCTTGTAACGCATCTTATCGTCTGGTTTTACCTCTTTACATTGATGCTCTGTGGTACTGACTGGCAACTCCCACTTCCGCATGCCCCGGGGCACCAAGCAGCAGAATGTGATTCTTCATGCTCGGCAATTTCGCCATCGTACATCTGGCAGCGACAACGAGAACAAGCCCCCGAGTGACAACCAGACCCCGGTACACCAACGTTCTCGTAAAAGGAAGACTCTGGCCACGCAGATATCCGAAAAGGACCAACGGATCACGGAGCTCGAAGCCACCATTGCCGAGCTTGAATCTTCGCTTCAGTGACTCCAATACTACCTCGATGCCCTGCAGGAGGAACACTCTGCTCTTGTAACAACGAACGAGACTACGTTTCTTGCGCATAAATCACTCAGCACCCTTAAAAGGAAGGCAGAAGCGACATTCTCGATGAGCTGCGAAAGAAGCAGAAGCGTATACGGAGATTGGAGAAACATCGGCAGAGTCGTTCTCTACCGAAATTACTACCCTTGAGGATGCCCTGGACGAGAGATCTCAGCTGCTTGCAGGACTGGAGCACGAACTTCCAGGCCTTTTTTATCGCTTCGTGGGCGGTGGGGAGATTAGAGCATGAAAATAGCACTCGCAGGCTGCAAATGGGGCAGTGCGGATGCGGACCATTCGCACAGTCTAGCTTGTGGCGTTTGTGGAGGGCTTCTGAAGCATCCGTGAGAAGAGATATGGATGACTGAGTGCGACTGACCAAATTGCGACGTACCCCGGGCGCTCGACGTGCTCGTTAGCTGTTCAAGTTTCTGGTAGCTGTAACCTGTCTTAGTGACTCAGTAATATCCTTTGCTTGGTATCAACTTGGACCGACTCATGTGTCGCTCAATGTTGAGGGGTGAACGTGAACATGGAAGGGATGAAGATCGCCTATGAGTGGCATGGGACGATTTGGGGCCGGGTCCGGCTCCGGGCGCGGGCCGTGCCGGATGGACTAGCTATCAGCCGTTCGGTTAATTCCGGACCGGGTAACCCGAGAAAGAAAAGAGTTTTGTTCAGAATCGCACTGGCTATCACCTCGGAGGAACATCATAAATGTGATCCTGGCAATTATGGTATCGAATGGTGACGACGAGTTCTATCGCGACAAAGGATGGAGGCTTGGGCATTAAATCTTAATATATATTGGAGCTATCCAACAATATTTTATCGGTCAACAGACGGAAAATGAACCAAAATGCTGAGCAGAACAACATGACTTAGTGTGGCCGCCCCCTAAGCCGGTCGATTTCAAAAATTCAAGATATAGCGTCCAATAAACCCGTGAAAAATCTGAAAATATTTGGGTAGACAGATCGCACAAAACGCCGAAGGGCGTCCTATAAGTACTTGACCTCTGGTGTACCCGGTGTCTAGATATTTGACCGGCTTCTAAACGGCTAAATTTCAAGCCGTTTAGAAGCCGGTTGAATATCTGTTGCCGTGGTTAGGTTCAGAACCGATCCCGAACCTGAACCGAACCCCGCACCCGAATTCAGGTTCGGAGGCGTCAGCGAACCCGAATGTTTTTGCCTCAATTCTTGGGCAATGTATGCTTTTGCTGAGAGGAATCTGCTTCTCGGTGTGCGCGTGTACTGCGATGAGCGACTTGTAAACTTTGTCCGCAGTTTAACACCCAGAAAACCGGATATATTAAAGTAGTCGTCGTTGAGCACCCACAACAGGTGCAAGCCATTGCAATTGCATTATCCCGGGTCACGCGTTTCAAAATGCAAAGCGCTGCAATTGAGGATCATGATCCCGAGTCACACGTCTCAAAACGCAAGCCGCTGCAATTGAGGACCATGATCCCGAGTCACGCGTTTCAAAATGCCGAAAAGGCAATAATGCCTCTGGGAGAAATCTGAGTGGCAGGAAATGTTCGTCACCCATTCCACTTCTGAACGAGGACGCCTTCCCAAGGGTTGAGAAATGCCCAAATGCAGACATATTACACAACTTGATTCCTCAGGGGTTACAGCTCTTTGCGGTACAACAGGCGCAGCCCGTTTTTTTATGTTTTGGCAAGTT
The DNA here is from genome assembly GCA_029378395.1 of Mycena leptocephala. NCBI lineage: Eukaryota > Fungi > Basidiomycota > Agaricomycetes > Agaricales > Mycenaceae > Mycena > Mycena leptocephala. The sequence goes on along the minus strand of JARJLF010000333.1, from coordinate 20,730 downwards.
TTCACGAGAACAGCTGCCCTGAGCTCAATTCTCAACCGTTTCGCCTCAAAATAAGCTCATTCGATTCGCATTGAAAATCTACAGCGAATGAAATACCGGTATTTTTGATCCTTTTATGTAGTAGAATTTCTTCTGGAAAAACTTGGTTTTGAGTAGGACACCTGTAGCACTCGGAATACTGCCCCGATTGGGCTAGTTTTCGGATATGGTATACATATGATGTGGCCCTAGACAATGGGGTGTTTATTTATATTACATGCTGAGTGATTGTGATCTAGCGCACACTTTAGCAAAGTAGATATCCAGGCACTGCCATAAGTAGAGCTGTCCATGAAGGTTTGAGTACATTAAGCTCCGTGAACACGCACATTCGCTAGGGTCACATCGGACATATAGCATATCCAAAGATTAGACCAATCGGGGCAGTACTCCAAGGGCTACAGGTGTCCTACTGAAAACCAAGTTTTTCCAGAAGAAATTCTATTACATAAAAGGATCAAAAATACCGGTATTCCATTCGCTGTGGATTTTCAATGTGAATCGAATGAGCCTATTTTGAGGGGAAACGGTTGAGAATTGAGCTCAGGGCAGCTGTTCTCGTGAAACCTTGCCAAAATAGAAAAAAACGGACCGCGCCTGTTGTACCGCAAAGAGCTGTAAACTTTCTGTGGGTCTGCCAGAGCACTCATTCCATACCTCCGAACTTATTCTGCCGAAAAATCCTTACCCATTCCACTTCTCAACGAGGACAAACCAAAATCTTCCGGAGGGTGGAGGACTGCCCAAATGCGGAAATATTACACAACAACTCGATTCGCCGGGGGTTAAACTTTCTGTGGGTCTGCCAGAGCACTCATTCCATACCTCCGAACCTTATTCCGCCGAAAAATCTGTACCCATTCCACTTATCAATGAGGATGAACCAAAATATTCCTGAGGAGCAGGATGACGAATGGGAGGATGTGGACCCGGAGATGTTCTCGCGCCCACCTAGTCCGTTCTTGCGCCCGCTCTCCCCCTTATCCGATGCCCCTCCCTCTCGCGCATCGTCCCCGGCCCCAGATTCCGGGTGCTCATCCCCTCTATCCTCACAATCACCCTCTCCCTTGTCTTGGGCCACGTACGTACCTTCTATGTTTCCTTGACACTGATGGGGATGCTGAATGTTGCTGCTTGCCGCTATAGTGCTCAGCCCTCGTTCAAGCATCGACAGGCCGCAGGCAAGAAGAAGCGGCGGCAAAAGCAACGACAGGCCGCTGCCCAAGCCGCGCCGTTCGGGCCCGCACCAAAGGCCGGGCACTCCCAGGCGCAGATGAAGTTCAGCACCAAGGACGTAGAGTAATCCAAAGGTGCCTGGACTGGTGCTCCAGCTGCGAAACGTGTCCGTGGTCACCGCTGTCAAGGTCGCCGAATTTGGCGCCTCCATGCGCTACTCGCCGATGGCTGCCGGTACCTTGAGTGGAATGGGAGGTTCGTGAACATGCATAGAATTATTGCTATGCCACTCACTTTCGTTATTTTGCAGGGACTCCAAGCTTATTGTAGATGCCGATGGCCATATCATCGCCGTGCTACTTGGACGACCCGAAGGGAACGACTGGGGTAGTGTGTTATTGAGGAGATGGAGCGGTTAATGGCAGGGGTGCGTCGGCAAGGACGAAAACGGGGAATCTTTCAGTCAAAAAATATGTCGCACCGACGGGGTAACTTCCAGGGCAGCGGGTGGGTCATTTTGTCTACCTCCACCGTCTAATCGTTAATCTTATTCATAGCGACCGGGCAATCTTGCCCACAGCAAGGAGTATCGACAGCTTATATATATATATATATTCTGCGTCATTTCCTCCAGAGCTGGGCCGCTGGCCGCATCGCCGGCTTTCAGTCAAGTACGCCCCACTCTTCTATTCTTCTTTTGCCCGCTGTGGACGTGCACTAATATACTGTAGGCAGGGTCGCGCGGTACTTTCCAAAATTGTCCAAGTACATGGCCCAGACCATGCACGGCATCGAAGCAATCCAGTCAGGCCTTTGTCGACCGTCCAAAAACTCTGTGTATCCCGCCGTAACACTCAACCTCGGCCCGGACACTGTTACGGCCGAGCATCGTGATAGCCACAACCTCGCGCATGGCGTCTGCCCTATCACCTCTGCTGGCAATTAAAATCACAAGACGGGCGGGCACATCTACATATGTCAGCTCAAAGTCATGATCGAGTTCCCATCTGGGTCAACGATGGGGATCCTATCTGGCGCCCTCGACCACGGTAATACACCCATCGCGAAGGGAGAAACTCGGTACTCGATGACACAGTACGCCGCTGGCGCGCTGTTCCGCTGGGCTGCGTACGGTTACAAGACGGCCAGGACCGCGCTGGAGACAGCGGGAGGGGCGGAGAAGAAGGCGTCGTTTGATGGTGATCCGGGCGTGCGTGCGGCGTGGGTCGTGAATTTTCTCTCAAAGGCGGATGAAGTTGAGGCGAATAGAGCTGCGATGTTTGATAATGCTCCACCTTAATTATTGTCGATGAGTAGCGTTGAATATGTTGGAGTAAAAGCGGGGAGGGCGAAATTAGCAGAAGAGGTAGAGTAAGATTGCAATAGCACTGATGGTTAGAAGGCTGCTTTAGAGCAATCAGATGCTCTAGCAGGATTACACAGTGAGCTTACATACTACAGAAAGTGTATCTAGAATATTCTACGTGTCTCTACTTGAACTGTCTGTGTTACTAATCTTATCAATCAATTGCCCGAAGGCCGAGCTGCATTATTAATGCCAACAGAATAAATGGGCGCCTGGTTTCCTATTTGGTTCATTAGACCGCGATGAAAAACCCACAAGTGCTAGCTCTCACATTTCTTTTGGCGTTAAGTTAAACCATGCGCTCTGGCATCGTATAAGCGGCAGTATTGGAAAAGGAGACCTTGAATATCAAAGCGGTGAATGATAAACGACAGCGTATGTTCGCTATCCAGATTGAGAAGGTATTTCACCGACGAGATGTGAGCTGACTCGTGAGTTAGGGATCCTGGTAGCACACCCCTCGTTCTGCATGCCGTCGTACTGGAATACATTTTTGCCATCCGGGGTGAACGTCGCGGTGAAGTGCCTGCCATTGTAAAAGCCCGGCCAACAATGTCGTATACGATACCATGCATAGATTTTACACCAAGAGTCAACGGGGAAGTTCCATTGTTGAGGCCGGTTACCAGCAGTCCACGCGTTGGGAATCTCCAGAATGAGCTGTTGAAGTTGCAAACGCCGAGCCATCACCGAGGCGCTGACTAAGCCCGACGTGATGCGCCGTCCGCCCGAAGACTCTCGAATATTCTGTTCTATATTTTCTTACTCGTCTTGTTATTCAGCCTCTTATTCATCTTCAGGCAGAACTTGCTAGAATATATTCTGTCTAGTATAAATACTTGAAGTTTTGTCGTAGAGTAATTATTCAATTTTAATATCGCACTTTCATCATGAGCATGACGGGGATACCGAACATTAACTCAAGCACTGTTGCTGCACCGGTACACGTCGCGGCTCCATCATCGTCAACGTTACGCCAACAGGATGGACAATTCCTGGGCTCCTTGTCGATTAGAACCTGCTCACGAAGGGGCACCGTGAAAGTGCCGCTGTGTGCCGCTGTGCCGTTTTGAATGCCACAGCAATGCATCTGCGGCACTATTTCAAATTGTCGCGAAGCTGGTCACACTGCCGCTATGTCACGCTATGGTCTTTTGCTGCAGCCTGCGCCAGCGCATATCCACGCAAAAACGAGTACCCATCGCCATAACCACCGTTGGTCTTCAACATTGCCAAATTGAGGTGCCATCCCAACACCATCCATTGTGGCCAGTTTGAAGATTCAACATTGAGGTCCCGTCAGGCTACACACTGGCTACAGGCCTGTTGAATTTATTTACAGTAGTTAATTAATGCCGGGGCATGGTGCCATTGGATGTAGAGAAGTGACCATGCAAAGGGGGAATGTGAACTCATCGTCGTTGGACAAGCAACCGCCGTCAAGCTGGATAACATTGAAATATCGAAAAAACCTATACAGGATTACACTGAGTCCCCACAGCACTACTACTGGGCGACAATTTTCACTGTTCTCCCAAATTTCTCTAAGACTGAACTGCCCTAACCACTCTTTTGGCGGAGTTCCGCGAGGTCAACACGGGAAAAAATGATGGAACCACCACTCGATGATGATGATCGTGGTTTTGTATGGAATAACTTATATGCCTTTCTATCGTATACATATTCTTGCATCAGCCCAGAGTTGGACATTAATACGTGGAAATACAGGGAGTACGAAGACCCGGACGAGGAGGATTCTCACCCCCTTATTATTCCCTTGAATGCCGTTCAATGCCAAATATCCCGTGGTACTCTCGAACACACGCCTTAATCGATTTGAAAGCGAAAACTACGCAACTTTTACTATACGACTTTTGACTCCTTTTTTCCTTTTTTTCAAGGTGCGCGACAAAAATTTCTAAGTATCAAATCATCCTTCGCGGGTCCACCGAAAATGATGACCAAATATCCCAGTCGTTTTAGGAACCTTTTTGATACCTTGCTTCGCCTCGTGATCTAAAAGTTCGGTTGCCTAAAACAGGCTTGTCGCCTACCCTAAAGTCAGCTTATTTATTCGGATGCTGAATCTCAGCAAGTGTGCCACACTCAAGTTCAACTTCTTGATATCACCCTCTTTAAGGGTTTTCTTCCTCTTCATAAAGTCCGGGAAATACGACGATGATGGACTTTCAGACTTTCGGCTCAGTGGACCTCAACGTCGGCTCCCATTCAGCGGAACTCACCGCTCCTGCACAAACTCCTTCCATCAGTTCTCCTTCAAATAGACTCGAGTCATGGGTTCCCGAGGATTCTCCTAGCGCCCAATTAAAGCTCCGCTTTTGGTCCACATAGCGTCCGAACTGCCACGTGACCGTCGCGTCTTTTTTTCTGTAAGGTCAATTCTGATGGGGAAATTGACGGCGGGGAGGGAGAATTTGTGTTATTTGCTTAAAGCTGAAGCAGGGTAGGGACAATCTTGAACGCAGATTACAGTCGAGACAACCGTTGTTTGCAGTAAAAACAATCCCAGAAGAGCAGTGAGAAATGCCAAAGCAGTCAAATCCGGAACCAGAGAGCAGAGGGAGGACAATTGCCAGCATCCGGAGGGAGGACCTGGCCCTATTTATATGTAGAAAATGGATAACGCTGCGGCGGAGGCAGCGGTTGCTGCGAGCAACTGCGGGCGGGCCAGCTGGATGAATGTAATATGGAAAAAAAAACACCTTTCGAACAGCGAGCTCAGCAGCCCACTGTTTCTGGGGTTGAAATCTTTAATTGCACAAGAGCATAATCGACCGAAATGGGATACATAAGAGCTTGTGCTCTGGTCAATTGGCTGCGCCGTGCTTTCATCACTGCGCACGGTAAGAAATGCTCTCGCATGATCCCGACGTCGCGGCGCCGGGCGTCCTTCACAAAACACGGGATGATCTGCCGCGATGCAGTACAGTCTCCTCACAGCCTGACTGCGGGCTTTCACTTCCTCCGGACCGAGCAGCACATATAAGACGAGCAATCTCGCCAGGCGACCTCAGCTTTTGACGTCCATCTCTCCTGGGCCTGCATCGAACCTCTCGTTCACCTTGCTTGTACCCGCCAACCCGCATGTATAGGGAGAAAAAAAAATTCATGTTGGAAATTTTAATCTAGATTATAGCAGAATGTCAGGCTGACGAAAACGGATGGGCCTAATTCTCTATGAGGCAGTCAGTCAGAGAGTTGAAGGTAGCGGGTGTCGCTGGCTTGATGAGAGATGCTTCGAAGGTCGGGTGATTCATACGACTGGGGAGACGTTAACACTGTACTGCTGGGACTGGAGATACGGATGGAGAGTGAGAAGTGATGTCCCAGAACAAGTCAATTTGCTTGTTAGAAGCGTTGGAAAACAAATCGAATAAGCTTACTTACAGATCTATGGGCGAAGTAGTGTCTCATAAATATGGTCCAAAACTCGAAAAAAAACACGTTGTGACGCTGCCTTGAAAAACACGATGTGAACTCATAACGGAAAAAAAGGCAAGGCAATATTGTTCCAAAAAACACTTGGTGCCATTTTGAGTGTACTGGAGCATTATTACCGGACTCGGAGAAGTAGGATTTGAGGGCGGAATTGGGGCGGCCGCAGTCGCAATAGGGGGGAAGGAGAAGAGCGAGCAGAGGATGATGCATCTGGGCACAACAAGTGAGCACACAGTATTCGAGTCGGAGGTCACCGGCGCGATCCTGGCGCTGAACATCATCGGCGGCACCTCCGGCTGACGAGCGCGGACATATTCATGGACTGTCAACCTGCCATCTCCGCCATTCGTCCCTTTCACACTATTTGCAGGCTAGCTCGGACTTTAGGCAAACGGCTGCACTTGTCTATTTTAACACGCGACAGTCCATGCATAATACACGACCGGGCTGGTTGCCCTACGTATACCCTATTCAGTGTTGAAGACATAGTATAATTCGTAGACACAAAAGTGAGAGCGCGGGAATGGTGCTGGAGATATGGACGGATTACGGGTGCAGGGAGAGCATCCGAGCACCTTGGCGAAGAAATGACTGCGTTAGTCGAGTTTGAGCTGCAGCAAGATAACTGAGAGGAGCCACGAGCAAAAAAGAAAAGGCACAAACGAGCTGCGATGTATTCGTCATGAGGCAGTGGCTCAAATAAGTTTGTACACGCTTATGCAAGTGTTGTCCCCTGCTCAGCGATGCCCGGAGAGTCTGGCCTGGGGAACAAAGTGAGACATAGATTCGAGAAACAGGTTTCTGTCCAGAATCCGGACTCCGGGTGACTCATCTGCTGCTGAGCTAATGGTACCCGGAACTGGGCCCGGTCGTTGGTGTGCCATCGTGGGTCAACAACCCCCCGAATTAAGCGCAGATATCCTCCGTCCTCACAGCGGGGAAGAAACCTCGAACGCCGGGTTCAATATTCATTTGGCTCCAGTCGCGTGAAAAAGTCGATATCGCTGTCTCTCTGGTGAATTAAACGGTCGGCTGGGCCACTTTTCTGAGGCAGCAAGTCTGTCAGGGGACGTCATTAGAATAGGTTTCAAGTCATTGTACAGACATTGACCTCAGTTTGAGCGACTAGTGAATTAAACTGTCGGCTAGGCTACTTTTCTGAGGCAGCTAGTAGTCTGTCAAGGGACATCAGTAAAGGAGTTTTCAACTCATTGCATAGATATTGACCTCAGTTTAAATGCCTGGTGGCCTGCTGGGCCACTTTTCTGGGGCAGGGTCTGTCAAAGGACGTCAGTGGAATAGGTTTCTAGTAATTGTATAGGCATTGACCTCAGTTTGAGTGACTGGTGAATTAAACGGTCTGCTGGGCCACTTTTCTGAGGCAGCAAGTCTGTCAGGGGACGTCATTAGAATAGGTTTCCAGCAATTGTACAGAAATTGACTTCAGTTTGAGTGACTAGTGAATTAAACGGTCGGCTAGGCTACTTTTCTGAGGCAGCTAGTAGTCTGTCAAGGGACGTCAGTAAAGGAGTTTTCAAGTCATTGCATAGATATTGACCTCAGTTTAAATGCCTGGCGAATCAAATGGCCTGCTGGGCCACTTTTCTGAGGCAGGTAGTCTGTCCAGGGACGTCAGTAAAACCGGTTTCAAGTCATTGCATAGACATCGACCTCAGTTTGAATGCCCAGCGAATTAAATGGGCAAGCAGAGGTTGAATGGATGGTAAATCACATTCAAAGGCCATTACATAGAAATCATTCAAGAACTGTGATCTCCGTCTGGTACAACTGCTTGTACCCCTCCACCACAACAACCTTATTCTCCACCCTGTCCACCTTCAACCCCTTCACAGCAAGCTTCTGGAGATACTAGAGAGCTTGTGCCCAAGCGGAATGCCGCTGTTGTGCATTGTGCAAAAGCAGGCCCCCGGTCACTACCTATGAACTCCCTCCGGGCGTAGAGTAAATTGAACAGGTAAAATTGTGGCTTTATGGCCAAACAAGCAAAATATTGTGAAGCTTGCTTCGGCGGGGGTTAATTTCCCTGAAGTTTATACTGGAAACTCACCTGGTGGGCATATCGTTGATTCACTAAAAAAAATTGGTGGGCATTCCACTCCTGCTACTCGAACAGGTAAAATCGTGGCTTCAGGGCCAAACAAGCAAAATATTGTGAAGCTTGCTTCGGCGGGGGTTAATTTCCCTGAAATTTATACTGGGAACTCACCCAGTGTGCATATCGTTGATTCACTCAAAAAATTGGTGGGCATTTCACTCCTGCGACTCGAACAGGTAAAATTGTGGCTTCAGGGCAAACAAGCAAAATATTGTGAAGCTTGCTTCGGCGGGTGCTAATTTCCCTGAAATTTATACTGAAATTTACCCGATGTGCACGTCGTTGATCCACTCAAAGAATCGGTGGGAATTCCACTCCTGCGACTCAAACAGGTAAAATTGTGGCTTCAGGGCTAAACAAGGAAAATATTGTGCATCTTGCCTTGCCAGGGGTTAATCTGCCTAAAATTAATGCTGTGAACTCTGCCAGTGTGCCCGGAGGGCCTCAAATACCGGGATAGTGAACTTCACTCCTACTTCAAATGTATTGTGCATTATTGCGGGATCAATTTTCCTTGCTGAAGAATATGGACCGTAGAGTTGAAATATGATTCATATTCACCATCCCGGTGGTTGAGGCCCTCTAGAATACCTAGAGGTACATCATAACAAAAAGCTAAGTCTTTCTGAGCACTATTGGGGGTATGGGACGTTTTCTGCACTCCAACAGCCAAAAACACCGAAATTTGAACGAATAAGCTGTCGGGGGTGCACATAAAAAGTGTGAATATGCCAGGCCCTCAGAATTCACAGCGCAAATCGAATGGCCTTACTCTCAAAAGAAACGGCCAAGATTTGAGCTCAGGGCAGCCGATCTGAGCAAAATGGCTGAAAATTTGAAAAATTCCGGCCACGCCCTAAGTTCCGCAAACGGCTGTAAGTTTGCATATTTTTCTTTCCCTTTAGGGAACTCACCACCTTCCAAACACAAGGATCATCCCAAAATGGCTCTCCCGGCCCTTAAGCTGGGCATTCTGACTGACTGATATACCGATCGTGTCACTGCACCGGCGTTGCCTTGGCGACCGAACTCGACAGCCATTTCATCGGAGCATGAGGGTACACCTTCCCAAATCTTCGGTCGCTTCCGCTTCCGACAACGGCAGCAAAATATATCAATCCGAAAGGCCCCGACGAATCAGTGATGGGATACCCACGAATCGCTGAACTGGAATTCTGACTTGATAGAAAGAAATCGTGAAAACACTGTGCCTCATAGGATCTTCGTGGAGCCCGAAAACGGCCTAAATTGACCGTCAGAACATGACAGGAGCACAACAAGGGATCCACTATTCCCAAACGTTTGGAAAAATGCAATTGCTGTATTTCAACGTAGAAATGGATTTTAGGCCTCCTAGCCCGCTCTCCCATGAGTTAGATAGGTGTTGACAGAGTTGAGGAGCCTTACTTGGACGTTTTGCGCGACGAAATGGATGAACTTGAGGCAGCGTTTCTTATCTGGTCTTGAAAACTGCTGTTTGAGTGATGGATTGAGTTTTATCCTATGTTTTCTGATGATTTTTCACTAGGACAGCTGCCCTGTACTCAATACTTTGCCTTTTTCTTTGGTAATAAACTTAATCTGTTTGCGTTATGAATGCCTAGTGGACTGCCACTTTGGATTTTTGCTCTGACCTCTAAATGTGGCTTCTTGGCACAGAAAATTGATGGTAGGTCATCACTTTCGATCGGCGGTCAGTAGAACAGCTACTGCGGTCTCAAATCTCCACCGTTTCCTCCGTTATTAGGCTCATTCGATTTGCGCTGCAGATTCTCAGGGGATGGCTTCCTCAGAACTCCTGATTATATATTTAATATAACATACTCAAGTTTACTCCTAATTGCGACGCTACCCATGATTCGTGTACAATTTCGACGTTTTTGAGGTCGCGGACCAATTCTTTGGATGATATTGACACTGAAGGGCGTATCAGTGGAGCAAGGGACATACTTAAGAAGTAGACAGGGACCTTTCTTTTTTTTGTTGAAAACCAGGACCTACCTTTGTGGCTTTCGAGGTTGTGTCAGCGGTTTGGACAAAATTTTAGGTTTGGGCGGCCGAACTTGTTGAAAACAGGAAGAACCGAGGTAACGCAGTGATATCAAGCTCTCAAGGGACTGGGACGGCGTTAGGCAAAGGTAAAGATCCCTTGCAACCGTCCCTCCTTATATAAAGTCTTCGGGTCGGTAACTGAACTATCGTACCAACGCGTTAAGTCACCGATTCCAACAGAACTTAGGCGAAAAGGTAACTTAGGGCCTGTCCGGCAACAGATTCTGGGGAGATTTTATTTCCTTATTTGATGATTTGAAGAACTTCTCGAACTTTGGAATGGCCAAAACTGAGGAGCGCTGGCGCTGACTCATTATCACTGGCCGTGTGTTTATAGGATGTTCCGGGTGGGTGACAGGATGGGTGGGCGCTGTAAATCATAGCTATATAATGTGTTTCTGTACATATCTGAATAGATTTCCTATTTTTGCCTCCCATAAATATTTCCCTGAGCTGTAAATATGTACATGGAAAGGAACACATCCGCCTAGATCTGGCCAACAAGTAGATGTGAAACAAGCTATACAAATCTCGCGAAATATTTTCAATTTATGTTCAAAGATCTGCACTGATGTGAACTTATTTCAATCGAAAAAATCTGTCCATTTTTTGGCAGGGGATCTGTAGAAATCTATGCAACATATCTGCCTCTATCTGCATCGAACTCCAAATACGGGTTTTTCACTGGGCCTGGGCCCCGGCAAGAGGCAGGCGGATCACTAATCTCGCACACAGATCAACACACGTGATGAGGGCGCTGTCAGTGTCCGAGCCGTGTTCGGAGAACGGGAATTGCCGACACTATTGAATCGCACAGATGACTGCACCGCCTCCGAAATTATGGAGAGCTGCAAAGCCCCAGGCGCAATGACGAAGGGACCAACGGGAAATCTGAAGCGACATGTGGCTTAGGATTGCACTGGCTACGGCCTCGCAATCAAGCGTGCAAAAGTAACTCTCCATAATAAATCACGTTTTGACATCGGGCATGGCGCTTTAAGCGTCTGAGCCGTGTTCGGAGAACGGGGATTGCCGACGCTATTGACTCGCATATAACTGCACCGCCTCCGAAATTATGGAGAGCTGCAAAGCCCCAGGCGCAATGACGAAGGGACCAACGGGAAATCTGAAGCGACAGTGTTGCCCAGGTTTGCGCTGGCTACTGCCTCGCAATCAAGCGCGCGAAATTAACTCTTCATAATAAGTCACGTTTTGACCGCAGGCAGGGCGCTGTCAGCGTCCGAGAGTCATAGTTCGATTCCTCTTTAGATCAGGGGAAATAAAATCCCCGGTGTTTGTCATGGCTATTAGCCAAGCTTCCGGCCGGTCTCGGTAACCTCCCGCCGTGGTCTTGAGCATTCCTGGCCCTCCCCTCGTCGAATTTCCTTGTCACACCCTCTGTCGCTACTAATGTCGGGCTCCCTCGCATACTGAAGCTGAAACAGCGGCGCGCTCTCTGTCACCCGCACTATTACGGTGCCATGGTGGTACGATCTTGGCTGGGTCTCTTTGCACCCCGTTCGTTCTTGTAGTGGTTCATTATACAGGGTCTTTCCACTCTCATAAATTGATCTGCAAGCCCGCGAAGTCAGCTTGCATTTTTTTCATTCTTTCTCGCTGAGTCCCGTCTTCGCTGTCCTGGTTTGATGCAAAGGTTTTAGGACTAGTCGTCTGAATTGAGTAAATGCTCTGGCTCAGAGGATCACGCATTCTCAGCTTATGCTCAAGGAATAATGATGGAATTTTGCGTCGACCGAGCCTCGATTCACGTACTGTCGCGGCAATTCGTGTTAAGGTTGCCACGAAGGTGGTCTTTGAATGTCGATGCTTACGGTTCAAATTGGGTTGACTGTCGATTCTCCGGGGCATGTTTGCCAAATCTTTGAGGAAGCTGGTACAGCCAATAATTCCGTTTCGGCATGGGAGGGTCCCGGCAGTGCGGCTATGGATACCGTACCTTGATCCAGTTCTTGAATAGCTCGGTTTTCAAAGGCCAGGTAGGTGAGCGGCAGTGTCGCGGCAATCTAAGCACTGACAATTTTGGTCAAAACTCCGCCTGAAATTATAGTTAATCGTAGAATCTACACCCTTTGTAGGAGCACGACCTTTGAATATAAGCCCACAATTTCCACGAGACGAAATGCTCTAGCTGTTGTTGAAGAGAGCAGTGGAAATCAAACCGTTTGAAACAACTACATGGGGTTAGTTCGAAGGGTCTTCACATTGGCCAGGTTGAGAATAACTCAATTGAAAGAAAACCCCAACGGTCTAGGGCTGTGCGCGCCTCTGTTGTGTTAGTCTTGTACAGTACGATGGTCTGTAGTGATATACATCACTCATGACGGTATTCCCGAATGTTCATTGTGAGTCCCAGCATCCCGAGCTCATTTGGGTCCCTATCACAAATCTGGATAGGCGGGGGAGAGCCAGCGCAATTTCGAGCATGGCTGTCCATTCAGATTTTTGTCTCGTGCCCTCCTCGTTCATTACCCTCTTTATAAAATTACGTATGTCTGTCTGTCTGAAGCCTTCAAACTCCGGTGTCAGAATTTACACTCCGTCATCAGCCGAGGGGATGCCGGACCACGAAGCGGTCCGGCAACCGCTTGTAGTCCCAAAGATTCTGTCTCCGGCGATTATTATCACTCCGTTCATGCTTAAATAAAGAAATGCAATTCGAGGAGATCGTATTTGGTTATAGAATTTGACCCATTGCTTGTTTTTAGTACGGCTACTAACTTTTACGAGGAATCAAACGGTTGAACCAATATTCATCCATTGTCAAATGACGTGGGATTGGGCCTCTTCGAGGCGGGTGCTGAACCTTCAGGTTCAATTGGAAATCAGTGTTTCTCAACTTGTCAGAATAAATTCAAAACTATTGTGGTGGCACCAAGGCACTCGGACGATTTTTGGTGGGCAAGAAAATGGGGGCTTCCATTACTGTTGTTAAATACAGGCATTACTGAATCAATACAATCCACCTTGAATAATGCCCACCTGAGTTGGAACTCTGTCCAATGTCCTGTCTCTGTGAATATGTTGATTGTATAGCGGCATTTGACGTTGGCCATCATAACATCACATCGGAGTTAAATACAATTTTTGCCGGGCCAAAAACTGGGGGTTGCCACTGGCCCTATGTGAGCCAACCTTATTCACTTCATATGATCTCATCGGTATCAACTCTGAGGAAATTTCGAGCTCTATGGGCCTCTCTGTACTCAAATAAATATTCCGACTGTCGTAGTTTCATGATCCGAAGTTTCATAGTCCGATTATCTCCGATCACCAGCACCATTTATTTATAGTAATCATACGTTCATTTGCGACACTATTGTTCTTATCTCGTTTCCACCACCCACCAGACCAAATTTACCTCATAACTCTCAACGTGGCAAGGGAAGACATGGAGGAGAAAGCAAAGTTTCGTTGTGGGCAAAATCAAGACATGGCATCAAGACGTGGCGATTGATCTCGGAAACGACAGTTCCGAAGTTCCGAACATCAACGGATACTGGCCCGAACATAAAGCAGAAATGACTCATCACCAAAATTGAACGTAGAGAATATCTTTACCTTCCGGGTATGAAACAAACTAATAGACAGACATCCAAACCAGGAAGTGTGAAGAGACATATTCACATCATAATCACTTGTTGTTTGTGCCTTGCTTTTCTACTTCTCAACCATGACCAATTGTTGCTGATGAAATATTGTTTGTACTTGTAGCAGAAAATGGAACAAAACCGATCTTCTCCTAAGTAGCCAAACCTAAAGGTTCAGCAATAATCTAGGAATTGCCGAGCTCCCCCTTACGGTAAGTATCCGGGCACCGGCACATATTTGAGCTGGCTCATGTGCGACGTCGTAGAGGAACTCTTCCCTCTGAAAAACAAGGTCCTGGCCGCAACGCTGGCAAGCATAGTTTTTCTCCCTTTTTATACAACTTGAAAACTTGATTTTCACTCCAGGGCAACTGGAGCAGGCCTCCTTCCGAGATACTTCCAGGGATACATTGACTGATACCCAACATCGAATTATGTCCATTGAATCTGAGAATGCACGTTGCCGCCAGCTCAATGAAGATTGGGAGCATGCCATCAGTTCTGTTCGAATGTTGCCCGGGTTTGAGGATTTCATGCAACCAAAAAACATAAATACACTGGCAGGTACGCACAAAGCCGGGTTCTAGGGTCCAGCCGGTTCCGGTCCACGAGTTTCTGATTTGTCAGCCTGTTTTCAAATCCATTTTTCCAACAACAACAGTGATATCTGGCTCACTGGCTCCTAGTCTCTCATAAACAGACGCTACAACAGTATCAGCGGATCAAAAATAGCCAGACGACTGACGGAAATACAATTTCTCGCGGCTCTCGACCACATCTGGCCAGCCGGCAATTCTGCCCGGGTTATCCCGTGAGAGCGTTGAAATCCATTTTACGTACTCCATGAGCAGAACCCGTAACAGCATCCATTGGCCCGAAGGCGAGCGGCAACCCAGTAACAATGTTGATCTCTTCCAAACAACGGGACCTACGTATATTCCCGAAAGCCGAAGCGGGGCGGGAATGACTGTCCGAAAACGTATATAAGGGCTCAGTTTTACAGGACAATTCAGCATCTCGCGTTGCTTCATGTTTGTGCCATTCATGCAAGCACATCATGTCCATTTGCACAGGGTGTACAAAAGGCCAACACCCCCCAATTTTCACCCAGCTCTCCACCCTCATGGTCGAAAGCGGGAGTCTGGGTCGAAAGAGAGAGTGGGAAGCATGGCTCCAACTGCACCGTCATTTTGGATTTGTACCTCAACACCTCCTCGTGCAGTACAGTGCTAATGTCTGCTTAATTTCAGTGGACCCCATTGCCCAACCCTAGCATCCCTTCCCACTCTCCACCCGGCTCTCCACCCTCGTGGTCGAAAGCGGGAGTCTAGGTCGAAAGAGAGAGTGGGAAGCATGGCTCCTACTGCACCGTCATTTCGGAATTGTATGTCAACACCTCCTCATGCAGTCAGTGCTAATGTCTGTTTAATTTCAGTGGACCCCATCGCTTGACCCTAGCATTCCTTCCCACTCTCCACCTGGCTCTCCACCCTCGTGGTCGAAAGCAGGAGTCTTGGTCGAAAGCGAGAGTGGGAAGCATGGCTCCTACTGCACCGTCATTTCGGATTTGTAAGTCAACATCTCGTGAAGTACAGCGCCAATGTCTGTTTAATTTCAGTGGACCCTATCAGCCAACACTAGCATCCAAAGGCCAAGGCCTATTTGACCTCTGTCACCCTGCTGTACTCTGCTACTGGAGAGTACCCATTGTCCGTTTTCTAACCCTGCATGGGGCAGTCACAAACAAATTCTGGCTTCGAGGTGCCCTCAGTAATGATCCTTAGTGACTCAAAACAAAAATCTAAGTTGCCCAGGGCCATATCTCCAGCGTTACAGTGGTTCTGCATGGAAACACCGGGATTTCCATATATAGTAACTTAGATCATCTCCCTCTTTATAAGATTACATCTGTCCGTCCGTCAGAAGCTTTTTAAACTCCGCCGAATCTCCGCTGATGCCATACACCGCGGCAGCCTTTCGCCGGGTTCCGGAGCCCCCTTTCCCGCCGGCCCACAGTCAATCAATCATTCGGCATTGTTGGCATGCGACGTAACCCTTCTTCTAAACTTTGACAGACACTGCCCTGGCGCTAACATTGACAGATGGTTCCCACCGCACCAAAACAAAGGCGGCCGCGGCGAAGTTCATACTCTCTTTTCGCGCGCGCGGGCGCCTATAAAAGCGTGCACAATGCCAAACTGCGCTTAAACACTTATTCAAGCGCCGGTTTGCCGGGGCTGATAATTGGGCGTGCGCCCGTGCTTTCACTATGGCTGCTGACCCGAACCGTAAAAGACGGTTATACGGCTTCCGTAATACGGCACCCGTACCGTCCCGTCGCCCCTTCCACCCCACCATTGGACGGGACGGGTTTTGCCGTACCGTACGGCATTACGGCCGTATACGGCATTGAAACCGTATGTACGGCATCTCCAAAGTTATGTCCAAATGGCCAGCAATTGAATTGAAATCAACAGAACTGGGACGCAGCTCGCAGAAAGGACGGCTGAAACAATTGAAAGGGACCATTTGATAGACAGGACACTCGGCATCGGGCCGCATTAGCTGATGCGGGCACTTGCCCTGCCAGGCTTGGCGAGTTGATGTTTTTCTCTTGTATCCCAGCTGACTCCAAGTGCAATGGTTCAAAAAATTCAACTGTAATGCAGCAAATTGATGCGGTCTCTCGGGCTTTCCCAGACACTGCTGCTAAAAGGGTTTTTGGTTCATTCTTGGTTCAAATATTATTACGTTCTTCTCGTGTATCTGAGCAATTTTATCCTGAGCGTATCCTTTATTTTGCTTCTCTGGATTTGTCTTGGGAAATACGATTGTTTTGCCTATTTCTCCGGGATGAAAGTCAACGTGGATGGGATGAATAACGTTGACTTCAGACGCGGAAATTTTGAATGCTGATGAGTTGCTCCTCCCAGTTGTGCATCTAAGAGACATCTCAGAGACAATCTCAGACATACCACACCTAAATTCGAGGCTAGGGTGATGAATGGGACACTTGGCACACCTTGGTTAACCTGTAGAGGTCGTTTGTACAACTTTACGTGCCGTCCTCCCGTATACGGCCGTTTTTGTGCCGTACCGTACCGTCGAGTCCCTGGAATTTGTGCCGACGGGACGGCATACGGTATGGGTAGGCCAAAATACGGCCGTCAAATGTACGGCCGTCTCCGTATACGGTACGGTCCGCAGCCCTAGCTTTCACTACGGTGCCTTTGGTTAATCCATAGCAAATTATGTCTCTCCATCCGTCCGACTGATTTTATTATCTGTTCTCTTATGCAAATGACTGTGAATCCAGGGTTTTTGAATTTCTGTGACCAATAAAGGGGGAGGGGGACCGCAGAGCGGTCCCCCGAGCGCTTGTGTCATCTAAAATACAGGGACGAGATGCCCTCCGGAATTGCCATGCGAATCGATCGGTTATATTTTCAAGGGAGTCGGCTGAGATTTGAGCTCACACCGACAATTTTGCTGAAAACGCACCAAAAAAAAAAAAACACAGGCCGCACCCTAAGTTCCGCAAAGAGCTGTAAATCATGGTATATATACACAATCAGTGGCCGTATTACAGCAATTGGCAGTACCGAAGGCGCGGATCGAGAATGTTCTGTTTTGGGATGTTTTCAAAGGAATTCCTAATATCTCAGTGGGTTTTGCACCGATTCTCATGAAACCTGCTCTTTGCGGAACTTAGGGCGCGGCCCGTTTTTTTATTTTTTATTTATGTTTTCACCAGATCCGCCTTCCTGAGCTCAATTCTCACCCGTTTTCCTTGGGAGTATGCTCATTTTGTTCGCACTGCGAATACGGAGGACATGACGATTCTCAATTTTCCATTAGCGACCCCAGATGCTTTATTGCCTCAGATTGGACTGTTTTTCGGTGGTTGCCGATAGGATTGTTCCCATGCTACCAATAATGGTTGGACTGACCTAGAGTTTTGGGACAACTTACTTGAGAGTATTACGGAGGGCAGGAAATGCCGGCTTTTTGAATGCGACTTATACTTCATGTATATGGAATCCATGATTTAACAAAGAAAATTACGCCTTGTGCAACATAGAATAAATTTGAAGTACAGCTCACATTGAAAAAGCCGGCATTTGCTGCCCTCCGTAGTGCTCCCAAGTACACCGTCTCAAAAATTCAGGTCATTCTAACTATTTTTGGTCGTGTGGCGACAGTCCTATCGGTAAACACCGAAAAATGGTCCAATCTGGGCCAATAAGGCATCTCGGCTTGCTAATAGGGAATTGGAAAATGTCATGCCCTCCGGATTCGCAATGCGAACGGAATGTGCCTATTCCCGAGGAAATCCATTCAAAATTGAGCTCAGGGGAGCGGATCTCCTGAAAACACATATAAAATAAAAAAACGGGCCGCGCCCTAAGTTCCGCAATGAGCAGTAACCTAGAGATAAAAAATTTCAAATTGACCGAATTCAAGTTACTTCAAGCACATTTTCGGAGGTGTAACCTGAGTTCATCTCTGCTGCCCAACTCCGTTCTATAACTCGAATATGGCGCAACGCGCATCAACTTGCCCACGGCTTGACAGCCTGATGGCAGATATCGCCAGAAGCTCCAGCCACACAAGTTCATGACCGCAACAAATTCGACGGCCTGACTCTAGGGTCTGCTGTCCTGACTCGCGAGAATCACCAGCCCGTCGATAGCGGTAGTGCAAATTTGTCGGTGTCGCCAATTTTGGGGAGTGGAGAGCCTTTTTATTTCAGCGCAACAGGACAAGTTTTGCAGTCTATGTTACAGGCAACTGGCTAAATTAGATGAACGAATTATTTACCTGCCATGGCGTATGCAGAACGGTGTATGGGATTTACGAGGATTTAACGAAGAAGTGATGTCAATATGTGGTTGTTTGCCATCACGGGCATTGCATTGTTTGGACCGTGTTTTGGCAAGTTTGATGTCGTCTTTCCTTTCCTCCCTCCACCCTTCTCAAGCCCGCGCCTGTATCGTCGACTTACAAGCACACCTCAACTCCCTCAAGTCGTCAACTTACATCAAAAATCTCAATCTGTTCCTACCTTCCCGGTGCCCCTCAAGCCGTAACTCAAAACACAAAGTTCTTCTGACTATCAAGCGCAAACGTGTCTCTCGTCTCGTGCCTCAAGCGCTAACCCTCAAGAAAGTACTCTCTAATTCAAGAAACAAACCCTCATCACTCCAAGACTCAAGCACTTCCTCAAGACTCGAGCATTCTTCATCCAAGACACGGGGATTCCTTGCTCATGAACGAAGTGCCCGTCGGTACTGTGGTACAGCGGTGCTCTCTGCAATTGAAGGTGAGTGAGTGGCATGCCTTGTATACAATTTATAGGCTCATACAGTTCTCTCATCAGGATATCTGTCTGTTACAACCAGATGGCATCGGATTTAGGAGGTACTTTGGTGCGTCTCCTCTCCCGTCTTGGAGTCCAAGGATTTATTTCATCTCATAGATCATTTTCACTGCTATTTTGTGATGTTCCACCGCTTTGTGGGCGCAGTGGATCATCGTCGTGTCCAAAGCCGTGGTCAGCTGACGTCGGGGCAGCTTGGTTTGGGGAGTATTTGTGGTATTATGTCATGTATATGTACCACAGCCCTTTCAATGGAATAGACAGTTTTTTCATAGCTCATATAGCCGTTTAAGAGCAGGAAGAGCAGTGGAAGCGGGCGGGGGCCCGCATGAAAATACGTCAGAATCGGCTCCTCCGAAGGGCGGGCTACATAAATATGGCACTATGCTTCATCTCGCTTTTTGATCACTACCGCTCTGTGAACTTGGATGCCATTTTCAGACAACTGGCGGCCAAAAGACTGGAACTTTGGGAATATTTTACAGAAGAACCTGTGGCTGATTTTTTTTCAATCTTTGCAAATTGAGAATGCCCTCCTCCAACCCTCCTCAAGAGCTCTTTATTGCGTATTTTTCCGTGATTTATAGAGGAGATATACTCGTCATCACCGAAAGTAACCGACAGTGAGTAACAAGTTCCCTCTCTCGAGACTTGTGGGCCTCGTGTGTACCTGAACTGTTTGCCGAGTGGTGTGCAGTATTCAAGCGTTAACGTTTGTAATATTTGCCGATGGTTTTATTAGGGTTGGAAGCGATACGTTCCTTAAGAAAAGTCTCGTTCAGTTCAGCCGAGGTCCGGCACGAGTATTACTGAAGGCTTATTTGGCATTCGCACAGCAGGCATGTTTACGGGAGGAGCCACGTCGTCCACGTGTGCACAGGTTTTTGTTGGAGCGGGGAATGCACAAATCTACACTTTACTCCGAACCAGTGCGAGCCGCGCGCGATGTCTATTATCCATCTGGATGCCATTCTCCGCGCTGCCCACAAGCATTTTATTGGTACAGCATCTATCTACCAAGAGAGACAAACCCAAACTTGAAGATTGAAAGCACCCATACATGAAAAACCATCTGTAATGACCCTCGTTTGAAAATCAGATAGAGCGGATTCACTCTTCAGTCAACTCACAAAAGCCTGACGCAGTCAGGGTTCCCGGGCCGAATATGAGCTGGTCGACGTGTCGACCGAGCGAGAATTGGGCCCACTTGTCACCGATTATTTAGCTATTACACCTACCACAGATTCACCACAGATCCAAAAGCTCTTTGAATGCCTTCTGTCAAGATAGTTCTGGGTTGTATGCAATACATGTTGTTCACAGGCCCGTTGTGAGCTGATCAACAAGTCAAGAGTCAACGGAGCGCGAATTGGGCTGACAGTAACGGGGTACGGTGGTGGTTAGCATCAGATTCATTTACATGAATTTTCAAGGTGGAAGCACAGAAATGCTGGTCTCCACATATGCAGTTTCGGACATCTGTATCTTGAGTTCTGTTACAATAGTAAGCATTTTTTCAGCTTCATCCAAATCT